>CAUYLG010048238.1:0-11137 GCA_963573385.1 Cacajao melanocephalus | reverse complement strand
TTGAAGTTTTGTGTTCCACTTGAATATATTTTAAAAGTAATTAAAAGTAAAATGTTATTACAAGCCTTAAAAACTTTGTGGAACAGTTTCTACATAAAATATATTTTAATACCCATTTTTAGACTGCATTCTAGCCTGGGCAGTAGAACAAGAATCCTGTTCTCTCTCCCTCTTTTTCTTCCTCTTTCTTTCTCTCGTACATTCTTTTTTTTTCTTTCTTTCACTCTCACTTTCTTTCCTTTCTTTTCCTTTCTTTCAAAAAATAAAAAAATATATATATATATTTAAAATCAAGTAATAACTCTTGACATTTCTGGGGACCACGTATGAGGTTAACCATTTTCAACCAAGATTACATGAAGTCACAGACAGACAATTGATTTAATTTTTGTATTGTTGCATCTGTCTGCCAACATATTACATCAATTATAATTATTTTATTTATAGAGTGATAGTCAATTGATAATTAACCCTGTAAGTTCACTTTCGGAACAGTCTTCATTTTATTCAACACCAAGTACCTTGGAAGTGAGTAAGTCACAAAAGATGTCTTCCGTAGTTATAAAATATTTAGCAATATGATTAATTTTGCAATGTATTTTTCACTAGCATGAATCAAAGATACACTCTTTCTTAGCATGGGGCAGAGCTGATGGAAACTACTTGTGTGTGTGCTTTTCTTTGAATGGCTCCTATGGAAAGTTGGTTTTTCATTTTTCTAAGTTTCCTGGCAGTTTTTAAGTGTGGTCCTTCAAGATCTTGGCCTTGGATACAAATAAAACTAAGTATAAATTGCTGATCTTATTTTATAATTCAGATTTATTCTAGACTTTCATTTGCCTTATTAACTCTAAAGTTTAGTTTGACCTTATATTAGATCAAATTAAGTTTTGCCAGCTGGATTTTTTTTTAAAAAGTTCCTTATCCCAAACTTTATGCTCAGTGTAACTTTCCTGTCAGGTGGAGTTATTTATCTCCACATGTAGTGGGAGTTATTTTCTGTCTGTTTATTTTTATAAAATCACATATGTATTTATTTCTTGCAATGGAAAACGTTATTATGTGATTTTAATCATGTTGTATTATATACAGTTGTTATTTTATTATAATTCACTAAATACTGATGTGCTTTCATTTGGCCAGAGGCCTACATCTCACAGTAACTGGGTATGTAAAATTGTGGGCCAGTAAAATGCTGCTACATTTTAATATGGAAATGACTGCACTTCATTGGTGCATGAAATGATTCCTGCTTAAGCAGTCAGTATACGTAATCAATTAATAAAGTCTAGCCAGTGATTTTGAGATCCACGTAGCTTAAGGCACTATGTAAATACAAGATCAGGCACTTCTTGATTGAGATAACTTATTGAGATACCTACCTACCAGTGGGTTTTCAGCAATGGGTTTATGCTTATGGTATGCAATTATTGAATGCTTTTTGCAATTCTAAAACCCTAGGAGTCCACTAGCCAAAATTCATTTTTGTGGATATGTCTGTACTTTTGCTTGCTTTCTGTGAAGTCTCTGCCCTACTGAAGTCTCATACTATCAAGACAATTGTTTTCTCATTCCTGCTTCTGAGAATTATTTTCTCAATCAGGAAAGAATAGCATCTGCAAAATAGAGCTACATGTTTTTATAAGGCTATTCTATCAAGAAAGGGCCTCTTTGTATCATAAACAAACATAAAAATCATCTGTCTATATGAACAATATTCCAAATATGTGAATCATGAATTACAAATGTGTAAGTTACATGTTGTTATTTTGTAGAATTTTTAGTTTTCCTTTTCTGTGTTTTTCAGTAAATGTGTTCATATTATGTTATTTGCAGCAGTATTTTATGGGAAAAGTGTGCCTTATTCCTTCACTTACCACTGTGGAGGGGTTCAAGGACAGGGAGTTGTTTTATATCAAGAGTTCTGATCTCATGATATGCTTGGCTGATTGCCATCAAACCAGTCACTCACGGGACTTAAGAATTCTGATCTCATACACCATGTACTTGGTCTCGGGGATAAAATTCACACTGCAACCCAACTTAAAACTTTTTCATGTGTTGCTTTCTCAGTCCAGGTTCTCACCTTCTATTTCTTAGAAATTTTATGTGTTCTTTTTGCTGACATGTATATGTGGGTCTCCTTCTGTAAGGCTAAATGCCCTTGTTAGAATGGCACAACAACGACAGAAGAGAACAAAAGGAAAGGAAAGGAGCTTGTATCCCCAGACTGATGCTGTGCCATGGCTGGCTTGTTTCTTCTTTCTTCAGCACATCACTCCTGTGACATGTGCCTCAGACTGTTTGACTGACCTTGCCGTTTAGAGCTGCTAAACCTGAATAGAGTAGAGCTTTTCTTTTCCCTTCCAGTAGGTCTCAGGGGTGAGATCTGGTCACTGGCATTCATTCTCTGATCCTTTACTGTGGTTCCCCTTGAAATGGAACTTATCAAGGTATGTTCCACTTATTGATTGATGCTCATGAAGTATTCATTGTTAGTACATATAATTTTACTTGTTCCTATACTTGAATAAATTCTTGCTTATACCTAAACTATAGATGCATAGCTACACCTGTTTGCCTTTTGTAGATTAGAAAATCCAAGAAGGCAGTCTGACAGGATTCTTTTTGTGCTGTACCCAGCAAAATACTCTACACAATTAAATCCTTACTACATGCATTTAATTAGATTGCATATGCACAGATAGGTCCCCTGGGCCTTCCAGAGCAGTAGAGGCTACTTTGCAAAATGCTACAGGCCTAAAAGGATTTAGGTCAGTCAAATTTTTGTCTGACTTTCCCAGAAGGATAGTTGAAACTGCTTTTCCACTTGCTATGTCTTCCATGTGATTTTTTTTTCTTCTCAGATTTCATTGTTAGCTAGTCAGAGATTGTGCACTCTATATGCTTCTTGTCAAACTCATTGGTTATTTGAAATCACAACGCCTTTATGATTTTCACCCAAGTGGCCTCAGAGTTCTGCCACTTCTGTCATTTAGAAGAATTTTCCTGGAACTTGTTTCCTTTGCAGGAGACATAAGTCACAGAGTTTGAGATTGAAAAGGATCTCAAGGGCTGATCCTGTCACTCCTGCTAGCCCTGTCAAGGTTGTGCTTAATCTAAACCCAAAACTAATATGTTTCTCTAAAACAGAACTGCGCCTCATCATGTGATTTGTTAAATACTCAACATTGTCAGTAGAGGGATCTCTGAATGAGCATGTAACTCCTGTGTGTTAAAAACCTTTAAAAGTTCTGCAGGTTAAATTTCAAATTCTTTAGCATATCTTTCAAGACCTTTCTTAGAAATCTATTCCAAATGACTTTTTTGGCCTTGCATCTCATTTTTTACCCCTTCTTAATCTATTTTCAGGATTCACTGAATTGATTCTCTTTTTACCTGGACTTACCATAGAAGTCCATGATTATTTCTCTGCTCACGTTGCTTTGCAGACTTGAATTACTTAGCTCCTCATTTCAAGGATCAGCTCACATGAGCAAATTCTTTTTAAAAGATTTCTCCAAATCCCCAAGGCAAAATTATTCTATTTTCTCTGTTCCCATAGAATCTTGTTTCTATTGCTGTTGCTAATGTTTAACCTGTTATCATAGTGGTGCCCTCACATATCTCCCATTTTAGATGATAAGCTTTTTCACAATGTAGACATCACATTTCTCATTGTTCCTCTGAGACCTACCAAAGTTCATAATACAACCATTCATTTAATAAATGTCTTGAAAAAATTGTTAAATATTGATGCCGTAAGATAAAGGGCTATGAATTTAATGATGCTGTATTGAATATATCTTTGTGACATGCCTTGATTCTTTTTCTGGAATATAATGAGGACATAAAAATATTAATATAATCTCTTGCAATGATAATCACTACAAATTTATCAAAATCATGAGTCCAAGAGAATGCTAAAAAAAAAAAATCAATTACTTGCCTCCTATACTTACAGCACACTTATAGTTGGACCTTGATTTGAAAGTTCCTAGATTTAAATTTAGGTTTAAAGATGTTCAAAAATGTCTACACTTAAAAAACAAAAAGACAAAATATCTAAGAAATCTTTAATTTCTAGAAATTTATTTTTGCAGTGTAGTATAATCTCTCCTGGTACTGTTAAAGCTATTTCTTCACTTATAATTTTAAAAATAATCTATCATATTACTAAAAATAAACTACTAAACATTTATTTTATGAAATATAAATTTCTTTATTTGGGTTATTTTTAATGTATCCTAATTTCCCAACTGTTAATTCTTTCTGTTTCTTTCTTTCGTTTTAAATATGATTTGACATGTGGACCCTAATATTTAATAATATATGCTAGCCAAATATAGACCCATAACAAAGAAAATTTAATCTTATCTGCAAATTCTTAGATAATATGTATCATTCAGGAATTGTGCTCAGTGTGTATCCAGAGTGACTTAAAGAAGTTGGTACTTGATTCTTCACTCACAAAATATGAAATCTTGATGTTGGTAGTCCAAGTCTGCTAAGATGACCTCTGTAATGTTACTAGAGATCTTGGATTCTTGTATTCATTCTATGATTCATGCATTCAAAATAGCTGTCAGAGTTCCATTCATTATAACTACATATCGAACTGGCAAAGGCCAAAGAGCATAAATGTGCTAATATCAGCAAGGAAAGGAGAGATTAGACACTGGTGAGGCACCTTACAGGTCTGGCCACATTCGTCCAAAAATCATGTATTCTTAACTTTTGGAAAATTGATTTTGTTTCTTACTTACATTGCAACTTGGTTTATACTTATTTTCCAGTTCTTTTAATGTTGAGGTTCTGCCTAATTTATAGCTGTATAATTAGTTCTTACCTATGCACTTTGTTGCTTTTTTTGACTTTCAGCTTTTAAACTAGCATTTTTTTGGATTATGACATGATACATACTTTTTGTAGAAGCTTGGAAAATTAGAAAAAGTGTGAAAAAGAAAATGGAAATTACTTACATTTTTACACCATGTAGACATAATAACATTAATATTGCATAGCAAATTGTTATACTGAATTTATATATTTATATAGGCATTATTTTTACATATATGTAAGTTACATAATTATTTACACAACTGCTACTTTATTCCCCATATTATTTTAGAAATTATTAATACTGTTTTGAAGATTTGGTTTCTGTATATAAATAAATATTATTTGGGACATTATTTTTATGACTACCTGGCATTTCATCATATGGACAAGCCATAATTTACCTAGTTGTTGCTTTTATGGATTTAAAATTATAGCATCATAAATGACACTGATGAAGTACTTTGAACATGAAATTTTGCCTGCATATCTAATTACTTTTTAGAATAACTTGATGGAAGTGGAATGGGTCAAAAAGTAAGGATATGCAAAGGAAAAGGCCACATTTCTTCAGAAACTAGGAAATAATGAAGCAAAGTCTATAAGATATGCCATGCTTTATTGTGTGTTTACTGGGAATGGAGTATAGTGAATAAAGTAGAAATGTTCCAGTTTTCATCCCAGACATGGAAGAGCCAATATTTTCTTCTGTTTATTCAGGTAGAGAGGGGCCAGTGGTGAAGGAGCTGTCATTGAACACTCTTCACATAGGCTAGTGACTGTTTGGAACAATCATTTGGCCATTTCTTTAAACATTCAATGATAAAAAATGTAACAAAGTATTAACAGAGAACCCACTTGAATCTCTTGAGACCCCGCTTCAGAACCCACAGGTCTCTGCCTCTCCCAAGCTGGATGAATAAAAAAGAGGAATGGATGATGTAGTATTCAGTTAGGGAATTCATCAACATGGCATCTATCCATGATGTAGAGAGTGGATATGTAATTATGCAGTGATGTAAATTGGCTGATGGACTATAGAAAGGTTATGTTTAAATACTGGTTGTGTACAAATCAGGGGATCCTGATTTGTCATGCCTATGATGGAAAATATCATGAGATCATGAATCAGGGAGTCGGAGGTTGCAGTGAGCCGAGATCACGCCACTGCACTCCAGCCTGGCGATAGAGTGAAACTCTGTCTCAAAAAAAAGAAAGTATCATGAGATCATTATCAAGTTGTATTTACACTTAGAAAATGTGCAAGAGAGTTAGTGGCTTTGAAGGTCAAATTAAGAGAGAGAGAGATAGGGGTGACAGGGAGGGAGGGAAAGAGGGAGGACATACTAGTGATGATTTTAGAAGTTGCAGATTAATCAGTTTGATTTGATATTTAGGAAAATAAAAGAATAAGACATAGTAATGATTGATTTCCATACACTTAAGGAGCAGAAGAAATGGGGTAACAACTAACATGTCTGAGAGAAGCAAATCACTCAGTTAATGTAATTTTCTTCTCTGGCACAGTGACAGAACTTAAATATGACAGGACAAAAACTTCATCTTTACTTCAGTAAGGTTTGGTTTTGTCTGACATGATGTTCTGATCAACCAGCGAAGAAAATGTAGTCTTGTATGAAGGGAGGCATAGTTTCTTACTTGTCATTGAATCAGTGACCTGGTAAGGCAAACAAAATAAGACTTTAGAAGTATTTATTGGGGACTTACTGAATTGAATGATATTTGTAATCTCCATAATTTAAGAATACAAAATGTAGAATCTACAGACAAACAAATTGCGAAATCTGTGGGAATTTGCAGGAATCTAAAGTGAATATAGGAATTAAAAAAGAGGGGCTGAAATAGTTGACTATGAGAACCTGTGATTAAAATGGCATTAAAATGGTAGTAGCTAGTGTTGGTGAGGCATTTTGACACATTGTTGCTATAAATTAGAGATGAGACCTGGAATAGTTGTTTGTATTGTTCAGAAGCATCTATAGTGTTTCCTGCCTTAATTACATCCTTTATCCTGTAATGACCATTTTTTTTTCTATGTTCTGAGTTTCAAGATTGTAATACATCTTCCTCCATTTGTGGGCATTTTTCTTTTTTTTCTTTTAGCTCAACAAAATGAATAATTATTTTACTGAAGTTGCTTTGTTTCCATACCTTTTCATATAAACAATTTTTCATTTCAGTGTTACCTTTTGGTGTAATCTTTTTGAAGACATTTTAAAAGGTAATTAAACTCAACACGTAGAATACCAAGGGTGCATACAACTCAAATGAAGGCATGACAATATGCAAAACTAGGGTCAAATTGGGGCATCAGCAGGCAACAAACACTTTGTCGTGACTGTAACTGGCTGCAGTAATTGTAAAATATAACCTGATTTGGGAGATGGTCAAATAGGAAAGTTGGATATATCAGTATTAATAAAATATGGTTTAACAAGTTTTAACAGTCTCATGCTACTTGACCCAGAAATTTCACTTCTGGGTGTTTTATCCTAAGGAAAGAATCACGCTATGACAAAAGATATGTGCACAAGGACCTTCACAGTGTCTTGTTTTTGTCACAAATATTTGATGATAATTTATATTTAGAAAATATGTAAATGATGGCATGTCATAGCAGCAGGATATTAATCAGTGAAGTGATCTTGCAGTGTAATAATACAAATGATGATATTGTCATCAATGATGAAATTAACAATTAAGTAAAAGAGAATATAATCATAAAATAGATTATCTTATATAATTCTTTAAGTAATAGTCTGTAAGTAAGAATAGTTGTATTGTTTCTGAAATTAAGGATGATTTTATATTTTTATGTTTTTTCCTGAATTTAAAAGAACTTGCAACTTTTAATTTAGAAAACTAATAATGTAAGAAAAAAACATTTATATTGGTAATCTTTAAAGACTGATAAGCTTTTGTCTTTTTTTCTTGAAGTCCTATTTTCGTTTATTTTTTGATTATCATTTTATTATTTAACTCTACGTTGCTTAATTTGCTGACTATAATGTAGTGTTGTTTGTGTGGTTTATTTTAAAACTCTAAACTAGATTTTACATTTGTTCTTGTGCTCCTGTATTTTATATATTTAATGTGTATATATCAATATGTAAGTTATGAATACCTATGTCTCATTTAATCTAAATTGATATTTAATATATATGAAGATATAAATTATATCTAAATAAACTGTATGATATATAGTATTAACTTATCACTCTGGATTTCTTACTCTACTGATTATACAAAAACATTGATGATTTTGAATTATTTTTTAACCTTTAAATTTTTTTTCTGATTTATTTTTAACTTTCATTTTAGCTTCAAGGGTAAATGTGCAGATTTGTTGTATAGGTTAATTGTGTGTCACAGGGGTTTGGTATACAGATTATTTTGTCACCCCGGTAATAAGCATAGTACCTGACAGGTACTTTTTTGATTCTCACCTTCTTCCCACCTTTCAGCCTCAAGTAGGCCCCAGTGTCTGTTGTTCTCTTCTGAAAAACATTTTCTTGATATATGTTTGACTATTATTCTGTGATTCCTAAATATAAATGTCTAGATTGAAATAAAACATTTTAATTTATTTTCACCTTGTTGTATAATTTCAAATTTTAACATCATTTCAAGTGTATGGAAAATTTTCAAGAATTGTGTTTAAGAATACCTTTTGTTCAGATTCAAGAGTTCTTTACGATTTTGCCTCTTTTGCTTCATTTCTGTGTGTGCTTTCTTACTCTATACCTGTGTGCTCATGAGCGCGCATACACACACACACACACACACACCCCCCACATGTGTTTCTCGAATCGAGAATAAGTTGCAGACATCATGCTTCCTTAACTGAAGCGTTCAAGTGTACATTTCCTAAGAATAAGGATATTGTCCTCTGTATCCAGAGAATAATCTTTAAAGATATTCAGTATTGACACAATATTACTTGTATTGTGTAACTCACAGTATATATCTAGGATCCCGGGTGTATTTTGTTGTCTTATCTTTAAAAGTCCTTTTATCTGGAACATTTTCTCAGTCTAATTACTTGGACATTTGAAGAGTTCAGATAAGATATTGAGTGCAGTATTCTTAATTTGGCTTTACTGGATGTTTCCTAATGGTTAATTCTGGTTTTGCATTTTTGGCAGGCATACAACAAAAGTGATGTGTTCTTCTCAAGTGCATCAGACTTGGAGGCATGTCGTATTTGTCTGATTATTGATGATGTCTTCTTTGATCAATTTGTTAAGGTGGTCTCTGCCAAGTTACCCCACTGCTAGTTACTATTTTCCCAATTGTAATTAATAAGTACTTTGTGGGAAGATACTTTTCAACTGGAAATTCTGAGTTTGTCATCACACTTTCATGCACTGGTACTGATGCACTAATGTTTTCTTTACTGAATGGTTTACCTAAAATATTATGGTGATTTTCTAACTCCATCAGTCAGTCTGTACTTTTTAGGTGACACTATACTTGCAGAAATAGTTTTCCCTTCTTAATTTCATTTATTATATTTTCTGTAATAAATTTTAATCCATTACAATAATTATTTATTTTTATTTCCCAATTGTCTCAGATTAGACCAGTAAGAGCCTCTTGAAGCTAGGACTTGTGTCCTCTTGACATATCCCCATCATTTTACAAATGCCTTAATTGCTTTTCTTCCAGAAAAAAAAAGTCTCAAATTTCATGTATTTTTAAGTCTTCTCTCTGTGTCCATGTTCTAATACACCAGGATAGTTTTTTGGAATTTTCATAGTTTAAATGGATTTTCTGTGAGTGATTTTCATGTCACTCTTAGGAATTTTGGTTTCCTTTACCCTCTTTCTCACAGTTTTTCTGGACCCCATATATCTGTATATATAGTGAGAGCTTGAAAGATAACTCTGTTAGAAATTGGTGTCTAAGTTTCTATTTACATATAATCTGACATATTTATTATTCTCCTACTTCCAGTTGTGCTGAAGGACTAGGATTTGTGTGTTGTTATTTGCTTTTGTTAAGTGTATGTATTTTTTTAGGATATGTGAACAGATTCAGATTTAAGTGACTCCTACTACCTGAATTCCTCAGAATGCCGGTCCATATTTTTATGCATTTGTGAAATGTGTTGATATTTGAAGACAATTTCAATATGCCATTATTTAACCAAAATTTGTGGATTGCATGGCTTTACTTTTAGCTGTTAGTGTTCTCTTAATCCAGTTTATCCAATTAAATTGAAGTTTTTAATGTATCATAGTTATTATACCTATCAATCCAGGAAATAGCTCTCTGAAAGACATGTCTATGGTAAATGTAAAATCATTATTTGAGATCACTCATTCTTTCACTTGATGAGATACTAATCAGTTATGTTTGTAATATTTTCCCTTAGCTATGAAAATTATCAAATATATATTTAAAAAATAGAAATTCAAACCTACATTTTAAAACACACATGTACATATATATTAAAATAAGATAACCAATCAGTAGCACCTGATTATAGGAATCCAGTGAAATGTAGTATTATAAGTGGTTGTTTCAATTGACAAAGTACATTTTTCGAGAATAATAAGGTAAATCCTTCCTCCAGCTTCACAGCAAAAAAGAAAAATGATGGCAGTTCTTAGTAAAGGAGGGCTTGGATCTGGTGCAAAACACTGTAGTGTTTAAAATTGGCAGAGTAAAAGATGGTTTGTACAAGTAGGAAATAGATGAGTATGAAAATTTGTGCTATCTAAGAGGGGCATCCATTTTTCTGTTCCATGCCTGAGTCTGGCCTCGTAAGAATCTTCACTTTTTTTAAAAAAAGCTAGATATGAGGATTTTTTATGAGAAATACTCTGCTTTTGAATATTGGGTAATATTTTATAAACCATGATTGGGACAGACGAAATGTATCAGTAAGCCAGATTTGGTTTTCAGGCCACCAGTTTTCAACCTCTGCTCTGGATGCAACCTAGAAACTAGCAGATATTGTAGTAAGATGAAACCCAGGTCAGAAAATCTGGTTTTGAGCCCAGGGTTACCTCCTATTTGCTGTGTCAGATTGAGAAAATCATGTAATTAGTGTTCCTCTCAGTCTTCTTGTCTATGAGGATGAATATGCTAAAGTATGAAGAAATATAGAGATCTGCTTCTTTTTTTTTTTTTTTCGTGGTCTGATAATTTTTATTTTTGTCTTTATAAATGCACTTGGAGCATATGATTATAAATATTAAGAGAAAAAGTATTACAGAGACCCTCCAAGACTCCTCTTTGGAGATTTCTAAGCCCCTTTGATCAGCATTCA
>CAUYLG010048236.1:0-75273 GCA_963573385.1 Cacajao melanocephalus | reverse complement strand
TCACCAATTCCTTCTTAACCTTGTACCCCTTCTTTTACCACACACTGCACTAGGGCCAGCAGGGACAGGCTTTCCCTTTTCTTCCCATGGGTCAGGGACTTCCGTGACATCATTTACTGAGTTCTTATGATTTTTTTTTTTGACATGGTGTTTCTGTATCTCAAGCTGGAGTACAGTGGCACAGTCTCAGCTCACCGCAACCTCCGCCTCCAGGGTTCAAGTGATTCTTCCACCTCAGCCTCCCGAGTAGCTGGGACTACAGGGGCATGCCACCACACTTGGCTAATTTTGTATTTTTAGTAGAGACAGGTTTTCACCATGTTGGCCAAGCTGGTCTCAAACTCCTGACCTCAAGTGATATACCCGCCTCGGCCTCCCAAAGTGCTGGGATTACAGGCGTGCTACCTATGACTTTTAATAAATCCGAAGTCACACAGGCATAGCTCTTAATACATAAAGGAGAGCTTAAGGAATTGAGAAAATCTTCAACATTCTCAAGACCATTGTCTCCCTACGAACTTATAAAAGAAATTCCAAATTGGTAGCCAAAACGTGAGCATTGGCCTTTTCTTCCTCTTTCTTTCCTGTTTTAACAAATTCTGAACATCTGGAGGCAAGTAGTTGCCCTTGATGGAATAGGGGGAAGGTTATGAAAATTGTATTGTTAAAATTTTTGACATAATTTAATAAACATTATCCTTTCACAAGAATAATTTATCTTAATAATTATCATCACATGTGATGGTCAGCTTGAAATAAACTTAGGTATGGTAAATACTTAGTGCCTGTATACATAAACTCACATGCGCACAAATATACTTGGTATTTCTACCATGAGATGTGAGGACAGTTGTTCACTATTATTTATAAAAGTGGATGGGCCTGTATAAGCATGGAAAGAACCCTACTTCTCAGTCCAAAACAGGAATTTCTAAGCAGAAAACAAAGAAAATTTATTCTTCTATATCAGTAGTCAGAAAACTTTTACTGTAAAAAGCCAAAGAGTAAACATTTTAGGCCTGGCCAGCCATATGGTCTCTGTCACAATCACTAAACTCTGAGGTTATGATATAAAAGCAGCCATGGATGATAAATAAGTGAATGGACATGTCTGTGTTCCAATAAAACTTTATTTACGGATACTGAAACTTGAATTTCATGTAATTTTCACTTGTCACAAAGTGGTGGTTCTTTTTTTTTAGACAGAGTCTCACTTTGTCACCCAGGCTGGAGTGCAGTGGCACAAGCTCGGCTCACTGCAACCTCTGCCTCCCGGGCTCAAGCAATTCTCCTGCCTCAGCCTCCCAGGTAGCTGTGACTCCAGATTCCCATCACCATACCCAACTAATTTTTTTGTATTTTTAGTAGCAATGAGGTTTCACCATGTTGACTAGGCTGGTCTCGAACTCCTGACCTCAAGTGATCCACTTGCCTCGGCCTCCCAAAGTTCTGGAATTACAGGCATGAGCCACAAACGTTAATTTTTTTCAACCATGTAAAAATCATTCATAATTTGTGGGCAATATGAAACAGACAGCAGGCTGGGTTTGGCCCACAAGCCACAGTTTTCAAACTCCTGTCCCATTAAAAAAATTTAGGTAGCTTTGTTTATCTGTCCTTCATGCTCATTTATGACGCAAGTTAATGTAGCAATGGCAGCAACCAAGGCCAGTTCTAACATACTGACCGCACCACCACACCCAGCTTGCCAGCACTTAGAGGAGAAATGGCATCACACATCTAAGCTAAACAATGAATATGTGACCTGGGCATTTTGAGTGACATCCTTCCATATTTGCAAAATAGATTCAACTGACCCGAAGAAATTGGTGAAGACAAGGACCATGGTTCTTTATGCCTCCTCCCCAGTCCCCTGAGTTCTTTTTCTGGTTGAACACTGTATGAACACAGAGGCCAGATGATAGACTCTGGATAAACAGCAAGAGGAGAAGGTGGTGTGTGATGGACCTGCTCTAGCGGTCATATTTGCAGACCTGGGTAGTATTCCTGCCAAAACAATACCCTGTGACAAGTTATTGGAATTAATGTCTTATGCTTTTGGCAGGTCATAAGAAGAGAAGTGAACTCATGAGTGACATGGTGGGAATAGTTCAAATACCAATATCAAGGTCTGATTCCTTGGCATCGCGGCCAAAAAAGGATACATCATGAGTCATCCAGAAAAATTTGCATTATAATCCATATATGATCTGTCTAAGAATTAAAAAACATAGGCTGGGCACAGTGGCTCACGCCTGTAATCCCAGCACTTTGGGAGGCTGACGTGGGAGGATTGCTTGAGCCCAGGAGTTCTAGAACAGCCTGGGCAACATAGCGAGACCCTGTCTCCATGAACAAAATAAAAATTAAAAATTAAAAAATCAGCTGGGTGTGGTGGTGTGTGCCTGTAGTCCCAGCTACCTGAGAGGCTGAGAGAGTAAGGATCTCTCGAACCCAGGAGTTTGAAGCAGCAGTGAGCTATGATTCCGTCACTGCACCCTAGCCTAGGTGACAGAGCAAGACCCTGTCTCAAAAACAAAACAAAACATAATAGAAAAGAGGCTGGGCACAGTGGCTTCACATCTGTAATCCCAGCACTTTCGGAGGTGGTGGCGGGGTGATCAAGAGGTCAGGAGTTTGAGACCAGCCGAAACCCCATCTCTACTAAAGTAGCCTGGTGTGGTAGCACATGCCTGTAATCCCAGCTAGTCGGGAGGGTGAGGCAGAATCACTTGAATCCGGGAGGCAGAGGTTGCAGTGAGCCGAGATGGTGCCTTTGCACTCTAGCCTGGGCGACAGCAGGAGACTCTGTCTCAAAAAAAATAAGCGAAAAAGAAAGAAATATATGATACAATTAGAAAATATTCCAATTCAAATAGTTAAGGTATTCATTGTTTTGCTATTTTATGTCAGCTATCTGGAGCCTTCAGTCATCCACAACAACTCATGCCCATCAGGTCTGGGGTAGCCCTGGTTCACTGTAAGATTGCCTTCAGTGGGATTTGTCACAGTCACTCAGAATGTCGAATTTGCAAGAGTCATTTATGGCAGTCTGCATGACGTTAGATACAACTAGTTTTTATATAACATTATTTTTATTACCCCCCACCCCGAATTCTAACTAAATAAACCAAAGTGTGCAACATAATTTCTCACCAGAATTACACTGGCCATCAGTCTCCTGGCCATCATTCATTTTCACATTACATAATTTAACTGAATGAAAATATTTTAACATTTTGATGGTATGGCTAGACCTCAGAGGTTTCATTATAAGAAAGAAAAATAACTTATTCATACAAGAAACACTCTTTTTAGAAGAACTTCATATAAAATGGTGATAATTAGTGAACATTGGTGTTTTTGATTCATTTACAGTAAACTTGTGATCTCTTTTTAAATTTGTATCAAGCCAAGTTGTTTCTATGATTTAAAAAAAAAAATGATTTCCCCAGGCTGGGCGCAGTGGCTCATGCCTATAATCCCAGCTCATTGGGAGTCTGAGGAGGACGAATCACAAGTTCAGGAGTTCAAGACCAGCCTGGCCAATATGGTGAAACCCCATCTCTACTAAAAATACAAAATTAGCCAGGTGTGGTGAAGGGTGCCTGTAGTCCCAGCTACTCGGGAAGCTGAGGTGAGAGAATCGCTTGAACCCGGGAAGCAGAGGTTGCAGTGAGCCAAGATAGCACCATTGCACTCCAGCCTGGGTGACAGAGTGAGACTCTGTCTCAAAAAAAAAAAAAAAAAA
This sequence comes from Cacajao melanocephalus, assembly GCA_963573385.1. Lineage (NCBI taxonomy): Eukaryota > Metazoa > Chordata > Mammalia > Primates > Pitheciidae > Cacajao > Cacajao melanocephalus. The sequence continues at coordinate 71,522 of CAUYLG010048236.1, read as the reverse complement.
AAGATTTCCTTTCAAAGAGAGGTCATAAATGGCAGTTAATTTTATATGACACTCCTTAGAGTGGAAGACGTTTCTAAATCTTTTTTTTTTTTAAGTATTGGAGACAGAGTCTCCTTCTGTTGCACAGGCTGGAGTTCAGTAGTGCAATCTCTGCTCGCTGCCACCTCTGCCTCCTGGCTTCAAGTGATTCTTCTGCCTCAGCCTCCCAAGTAGCTGGGGTTACAGGTGCCCACCATCACATCTGGTTAGGTTTTGTTTGTGTGTGTGTGTGTGTGTGTGTGTGGTTTTTTGTTTTGTTTTGTTTTGTTTTGTTTTTCAGTAGAGAGGAGGTTTCACCATGTTGGCTAGGCTGGTCTGGAACTCCTGACCTCAAGTGATCCCCCCTCCTCAGCTTCCCAAAGTGCTGGGATTACAGGTGTGAGCCATCCCACCAGGCCTCATTTTTTAAGTTCCCACTTTGTGTTAGGTATGATGGTAGGTGTTTGCTATGTGTTACCTTGTTTAATTGTCACATCAACCCTAGGAGAAGACTTAGAATATAAGTAACTAGCTCAAGGTCATACAGTCAAACCTACTGATTCTGTGCTCTTGTTCTCATGACTCCAGAGTTCAAATCCATCCCTTGAGTTGCCTATTAACCCTGAGAGTGCTGCACAATGAGAACAACAGGAAATATTTAATCAATCAATTGATTGTTTTATTTATGTGATACAAAAACTCAAGTTGATAGATTTTTCTCAATAAATAATCTTTTTTGTTTTTACTCAATTGACCAAACATCCTTATTAAATCTAATTAGGTTTTACATTGAATATATTGATTACCTTCTACTTTGGGGAGCCCGGGAGCCCACACAGTTTTTAACTTACTTGGCAGATTTGCAGTAAGCAAAAGAATTAGGCATCTCAAACAGCCCCTACACACTGCACATTACACACACCTTACCCTGGCTAACAGTCTAAATGTATGAGTGTTACAGAGAGTGTTATTCCACAGTTTTATTTTTTAATTAAAAAGCTTAGACTTCCAGGATCACAATTTAATTATGCTTTCATCCTTGGGTAGTTCTTCCTGCAATTAAAATTTTTTTCAGTAATAGATTGGTTATAGAGTATATTAAAATTGACTTTGGGGATTTCTTCTTTCATTTCCACTTCTGTAATATTCAGCTTTCACAAACGTTGTGAGTTGAAAAATAATTGGCCTTCAAAGCAGAGTCATTACTTAGGAGGAAGAATAAACAGACTTCCAAACAAAGGGATCTGATAACTTACAGCTAGTGAGAAGTCACTGGGCCCTGGAATAGCAGAGACCACCCTGGAAAGACTATGAGGTTGGTAATGCTGGCTCAAGGGGTGCATAAGACACATAATGTTACCAAAATGACAGGGTTTCCATCTAGGTCCTGTCACTGACCACACAAAGCCAATCACTGAGACAATGAGTATTGCCAGGGAAGAAGGCTTTAATCAGGTGCTGCAGCTGAGGAGATGGGAGATAGTCTTAAATCCATCTCTTTCACCAACTAAAATCAGGAGTTTATACAGCAGAAAAGAAATGTAATCATTGTGGGAAAACAGGAATTAGGGAGGAGCAAGAAAGATGAGTTGGTCAACAAGAAGCAGGTGGTTGGATAGGCAATCATGAAGGGTGAGAGGTCTGGTATCTCATTGTCCAGATGCAGTGATCTGGTGAGTTTCAGTTCCTTGATATGATCTGGGAAACCTGATGCTTGGTTTCCTTGAATTCAGATAAAGCAAATGTAACTTTCTTTAATTTTAATACTGGGTGAATCCATTTCTATATTTATTGAAAGAAACTATAAACATAAGTTCTACTAGATGATTGAAATCAGTTCTATGGGACAATTGTGCCAGTTTTAATGGGATGCTAGAGAGAGATGATGACCTGTGTACCATGCTAAGAAATTTTATCTTTATTTAGAATGTGATGGGAAGCCATTGAATGATGTTTATCAGGGAAATGGCATGATGAAGTTTACATTTTTTAAAAGGTCAGTCTAGACCCTAAGTCTAGTGACATTGTAGAGGGTACATTAGAAGGCGTAGAGTCAAAAAAGCAGAGTCTAGATGGAAGATTCTGAATAATCCATTAGAAATTACTCAGGCCAGACCTGAAAAGGCTGAAGTAGATATGTTTGCAAGTGTTTCTAGAATAGCATCCAGATTTAGTGGCGTTTTCTGAAAAAGAAAACGCAAGTCCATGTCCTAAATAGTGTGTCAAATACTCTGCAAGTTCCCCCACTACAAACCAGTAGATCATACATGAATACAAAATGCTTCATGCTTTACTGGGATCTCAAGATGAAGGACAATTCTCAAAAGCAAGAAAAGAAAACTTTAGCAATAACCACTGCAAACTTCACCCTGATGTGCTGTCTTGGTGAATTCAAGTGTTGGGCTAGTTGCAGGGTGTTAGAGTGGAAACTGAAACTCTCACAACAGGCCAGGAAAACTGGAAGGAGGTGAATTTATCACAGGGACTTCAGATGCCCTGGTAACTAGAAGAAGCAAATGCATGTCTTCTCAGAAATAATGTCTTCAAACAAATAAGAACTCACAATCAGAGATAAACACATTGAGGGGAAAATGCCATAAATGGGAGACGGCAGACATAAAATATAGATTTAAAATCCCAAAGACTTCAGAAGTTGGAATTATCTGATACAGGGGGGTATTTAAAAATTGTATATATTAGCTTTAAAAAAAGATGGAATAAAAAAATGAGCATGCATAAAGAGAAAAGTGTATTAAAATCATTAAGTAAAATTAAATAACCAAATAACTTTTTAAAAGTAGAAATTATAATTGTCAAAATATGAAACACAATACATGTATTCAATAGTAGAGTAGACACAGGTGACGAGAAAATAATAAACTGGAAGATGGATTTTTCCTTTTTTTTCTTTTTTGAGACAATCTCACTCTGTAGCCTCGGCTGGAGTGCAGTGGTGCAATCATGGGTTCATTGCAGCCTCGACCTACTGGGCTCAAGTGATCCTTCCTCCTCAGCCTCCTGAGTAGCTGAGACTACAAGCATGCAGCACACACCTGACTAATTTTTGTATTTTTTGTACAGACGGAGTTTCACCATGTTGCCCAGGCTGGTGTCAAACTGCTGGAATCAAGCAATCTGCTGGACTCAAGCAATCTGTCTACCTCGGACTCCCAAAGTACCAAGATTACAGATGTGAGCCACCGTGCCTGGCCAGGAAGATGAATTTTAAAACATTTTTTAGAATTTAGTACAGAGAGATGATGAGATGATGATCTGAACAAAAGTTTAAGAGACATTAAAGATAGAATGAGAGATGTTACATATACCTATTTTGAGTTCCAGAAAGAAAAACTAGCAATAATGAAAGAGAGGCAATATTTAAAGATATAAAGGGTGAGAATTTTCCAGAAAGATAGTAGAAGATATAAGTTTACATGTACAAAAAAAAAATGCTAAGCAAAATAAACAAACAAAAATTGGCCAGGTACAGTGGCTCATGCCTGTAATCCCAGCACTTTGGGAGGCCGAGGCAGGCAGATCATGAAGTCAAGAGATCAAGACCATCCTGGCCAACATGGTGAAACCCCATCTCTACTAAAAATACATAAATTAACTGGGTGTGGTGGCACGCACCTGTAGTCCCAGCTACTTGGGAGGCTGAGGTAGGTGAATCACTTAAACCCAGGAGGCAGAAGTTGCAATGAGCCAAGATTGTGCCACTGCACTCCAGCCTGGTGACAGAGCAAGATTCTGTCTCAAAAACACACAAACAAAAAAATCAATGCTGACACATATAGTAATGGTGCTGCAGAACATAAAAGAAAAAGAGAGCTTAAAAGCAGGCAGAGAGAAAAAGCAGATGACCTACAAAGAAAGGATGATTAGACTTACAGCCACTTTCTCAACTACAAGCAATAACAGAAGCCAAAAGACAGTGAAGTAAAATCTCAAAGATGTCTAGAGAAAATGACTGTCAATTTAAAGTTATGTAGCCAGCAACACTATACTTCAAGAATAAGAAAGAATCAAGACATCCTAAGAAAAAGAAAATTGGGTGATTGAAGTCAAAATGTCCTATAGTAATCTGACTGTTCCAGGAGATGGGCTAAAACATGAACTTTGCCACTACTTATTCATACTTGTTAAATATGAGTAATAATATTTCAAATACACTGTCTAAAGAATAGAAATTGTGTCTATGCTTTCAATCCAGTAGGTGGGAAAGAAATTAAATAGAAAACTATAATAAAACAAAATTCAATCAATTTTTTAAAGAAAAGCAGAAAAAAATGATAAAAAAATAAGTTCAAGGCCAGCACAGTGGCTCAGGCCAATAATCTCAGCATTTTGGGAAGGCTGAGGGGCAGATTGCTTGAGGCCAGGAGTTCAAGACCAGCCTCGGCAACATGGCAAAACTCTATCTCTACAAAGAATACAAAAATTAGCCAGGTGTGATGTCACATACCTGTGGTCCCAGCTACTCTGGGAGGCTGAGGTGAGAGAATCAGTTGAGTCCTGAAGGTGGAGGTTGCAGTTAGCTAAAATCATGCCATGCTCTATATATGTCAGTAATCACAATAAACATGAATTGAGTAAACAAACTGAAGATTTTCTGACTGTAAGAAAAACAGAAAATATATATAAAGGCTCCTTTATAAGAGACACACTTAAAACACAGGACTTAGAAATGTTGAATGTAAAAGGGAAAGAAAAGGTGAGACAAATGTTAATTTTAAAAAGCTGATAAGCTGATGTAGTTATATTGATAGCAGAAAACTAAACTCAGAGACAAAAGGCATTATTTGGGATTGAAAGAATCAGTACATTATAAGAAATTCACCCAAGATAAAGAATAATTTTAAACTTGTATGCATTCAGTAATGAAACCTTCACATATATAGAGAAAAATCAATAGAATCACAGAGAAATACTGGCAAATAGTAAACATACTGAGAGATTTCAATGCATCTATCTCAATTATTCATAAGTTGAGAACACAATAAATCTTTGTGAAGATTTGTGAAGTAACAATTCAAAAAATACAGGATTGATCAGCTTGATTTATTAGACAGTTACAGAACCCTGCCTCTAATAGCTGAGCACAGTCTTCAAGGTATCTATTGTACAACACAGGGACTATAGTTAACAACAACGTATTGTATATATGAAAATTGCTAAAAAAAATAGATTTTAAGTATTTTCACCACAAAAAAGGTATATGACATAACGCATATGTTAATTAGCTTGATTTAGCCATTCCACAATGTATACATATCTCAAAATCCATTGTAACCATAAATAGATACAACTTGTATATATCAATTAAAAAGTAAATTAATAATAACTTTTAGAAAGAATACACAGTCTTCCCCAACACAAATGAAATATTTCAAATCTTGACCACATACTAATTTATAAATCAAGCCCCAAACTAATGTCTATTTCAAATATTGGGTATCATATAGATTACAGTCTCTAAATAAAAGATTTCGTAGAATTCCATGAATGTTACTAAGACATCTGGTTACCAATACACAAAAAAGCACATTGGATTCTTACCTTACATTACACATATTAATCAAAGACATTGGGAAATAAAGGGTTAAACAGCAGGGCTGCAATCCATTCTTTCCAGCCGGGGAATGGGGAGCAGGGACCAGGAAAGAGGGTCTACTCTTATAAACATGCTACTGACAGACATCTTGGCAAACGAATGGAATTTGTGAATAGAATGCTCTTTATCTATCGAGTGCTTTTAGTGGGATGTATCTAGCTATCTAGAACTAATCATGATAAAGAAAATTTGAGATTTATAGATTTGTGGTGCATTATTGGATACATTTCATTTTCCAAATAGCCTCTTTCTATATAGGAGAAATGACTCTCACGCATTGCCTGAAGACCTCAGGTATTAATTATGGGCACAGAGTGCATCCAGTGTGGCAGTTAAGGATCTGAAGAGTGACACTGAGGGTTCCAGACCTCCCTTGCTTCACCTCAAAATTACCTGTATCCTGTATCAGTAAAGCTTAATACTGGGTAAGACCTCTGACTTGTGTGAGTGTGATTTGACAATCTGATTCTTTGTGTTATTTCAGACACTATAAAGAAAGTTAAGAAAAAAAAAAAAGACAAGCCACAGTCTGGCTGCTTATTCACAATACAACTAACCAATGAAGGATTCATCTAACAAATACATAAAGAAGTCCTAAAAGTGGGAAATAGGCCAACTACATAAGTAAGCACTTACCAAAGAGGAATCACAATAGTCTGAAACATATGAAAAGATGCTTACTCCTGTAAAAAATAGAAATATTCAAATTTTTAAAAATTAAATGACTTACTATACAGCAATGACTTACTCTATTGCTTGTTGGCAAAGATATGGAGAAATTGTAATATTTATACACTATTGGTAGGGGTGTCAAATAACTGGAAAAGTAATTTTATCCTTTAGTATATCTTATAACTCAGAAATTCCACTTCTAGATATAAACTCTAGAGAAACCCATACACATTCTTGCTCCAGGAGACAAGAACATTTTTAATGTACTATTTATAGCAACTATAGAATGGATAATTTTAGGTACATTAACAGAATGCTTTAAACAGTAATATAAATACATGAACTACATGTAATGTGAGTGAATCTTAGACTCATAATATTAGTAAATAAATAGAAGATTACATATTGTATTTTATCATTCTTATAAAGTTCTAAAATAAACAAATGTAATAATAAAATGTTAAGACACCGCCAGGTGCGATGGTGCACACTTGTAACCCCAGCACTTTTGGAGGCAAGGCAGGTGGATCATGAGGTCCATAGATCGAGACCATCCTGGCCAACATGGTGAAACCCCATCTCTACTAAAAATACAAAAATTAGCTGGGTATGCTGGCACATGCCTGTAGTCCTAGCTACTCGAGAGGCAGAGGTAGGAGAATCACATCAACTCGGGAGACAGAGGATGCATTGAGCTGTGATCGTGCCACTGCACTCCAGCCTGGCAACAGAACGAGACTCCATCTCAAGAAAAAAAAAATTAAGATACATCCCTATTTGCTGATGCTATATTAAACAAAGAAATTGTAACACAATTCAGGATAGTGGTAATTACTACGTGTAGTAAGAGAATAATAACTCTCCAAAGATGTCCATGTCCAAATCCCCAGAACTTGTGACTATTTTACCTTACATGGCAAAGGGACTTTGCAGATGTGATTAGGTTAAGGACCTTGAGATGGGAGGATTATCCTGGATTACATGGGTGAACCATTGTAATCTAAGAGGGAGGCAAGATGGTCAGAGTCAGAGAGGATAGATGATCATGGGAGTGTTACTGAAATGCCAGGGGTTTGGTCTAGGTCCTGCTGCTTGCCACACAAAAAGCCAATCACTGAGACAATAAATATTGCCAGGGAAAAAGGTTTTAATCGGGTGCTGCAGCCAAGGAGATTAGAGATCAGTCGGAAATCTATTTCCTGATAAATCCAAATCTAAATCCATCCCAAGGAGATGGGAGATGAGAGTCTGAAATCTATGTCTCTGACTGACTAAAATCAGGGGTTTATATAGCAGGGAAGAAATGTAAGCATGTGTGGGAAAACAGGAATTAGGGAGGAGTAAGGAAGAGAAGTTGTCAACAGGCAGCAGGTAGTTGATTAGGCAACCATCACAGGTCAGGGGGGGCTGGTGTTTCATTGTCCAGATGCAGTGATTTGGTCAGTTTCAGCTCCTTGATATTATCTGGGAGTCCTGATGCTTGGTTTCCTGAGAAAGCAACTCAGGTAAGAAAAATATAACTTTCTCAAGTTTTAAGACTGAGAGGGTCAATTTCTACGTTTATTCAAAAGAAACCTTAAACATCAGTTCTATGAGAAAATTGGGCTTGTTTCAGAAGCAGAGGTCAGAGATAAAGAGGGATTTGAAGATGTGATGCTGGCTTTGAACATGGCGGAAGAGGCAATGAGCCAAGGAACGCTTCAGCCTCTAAAGCAAGAAAAGGCAAGGAAATGGCTTTTCCCTTAGATACAAACTCCAGAGCCCCCGCAAGGAATGCAGCCCTACTGACTCACTTTACACTTCTGCTCTCCAGTACTGCAAGATAATAAATTTCTGCTGTTTTAAGCCATTACATTTGTGGGAATTTGTCACAGAGGCAATAGGAAACTAATATGTCTCCTTGAAGGAGTCAAGAGGTTGAGGGAGTGAAGCTCCATACAGATGCAATCATATTGATTAATGTGCTCATTCTGAAGTTGATGAAGTCTTCATGAATTTCTGTTTTATAATTACGCATGTTCTTTCTTTAAGTACAAATATGATACTGGAAACCTTTCACATGTAGTACGTATACACGAAAGGTCAATGCAAAAAAGCAGTAGATGTGGGAAGTGAATGATGAGATGTTTTTCCCTCAAATACTGCATTTAAGATACTAATGGAACATTTAGGAAGAGAGGATCAGATGCCAGAGAGAGGAGGCAGTGGCACAGGAAAGAAGTCTAGAATCTTCATCCTCCAGGTAGTAACTGAGTCAATGGGTGAATTAGAGTGGACTAGTGACCAATCCCTGGGGTGGAGCCCCAATAAAATAAAGATGGGAAAAGCCCACAAAAGCAATTGAGGAGTGTACTCAGGTAGAAGAGAACATGAAGAGAATGGAGAGATATCTAAAGTATCATTTAAATGTTTAGTCATTTATGGGCATACCTTTGAAAGTTCAGAGTGGTGTTATTCTCAAGAAATTCACTGATAATCCTACTGGCAGGGTATGTGCTATATCAGACATACCAGCACCTGAGTAGATCTTACTAACCCTCCGGGGGGCCCAAACTAGCCCTGCTTGACTTTCCCTGAAACCTCAGTCACCAGGCTCATGAAGGAAGAGACAGCGAGGAGGGACTGGAAACTCTGGGTATCTCTTGTCTTGCTCCATTGTGGCAGGGCCCAGACAATCCAAAAGCACTGACTTTCTTAGCTTTGGCCAGTTGCATTTATCTGCAGGTTGTATCTGCCTCTGAGATAGAGACTTCATGATGAGACTAGGTAGAGAGACAGACAGAGAGAGAGAGAGAGAGAGGAGAGAGAGAGAGAGAGAAGTGATAGCAGGCACTCATCTCAAATGGTTAAGTAAATGATTAATACTGTGAGGTTGCTCATGCCGCTGCTGTTGCCCTGTCTATACTGTGTGTGACTCTCCAGGCTATAGGAGCTGCCAGGCTGTGGCCTTTTCACCACACTGTTGTCTTAAAACACATCCATCCACTTCTCAGATCTGCAGGTTAAATAATGGGCATAGGAAAAACCATAAGCGCTTCTACAGAAAAAGTAATGAGGGTCACAGTGGGAGTTCTGTTTACATGTGGCCCTCCAGAGAATATTTTACACGTAGTCTGTGAAGACCATATTGGATTGTCTAGCACACTGAGTGTTTAGGTTGGTCCTTGTCACCTCCAGTCTAAACACAGTGGAACCGCAAAGTGCAACATTTGCTCTAAAGCATCATGCCAGTGCTCCGATGTACGCGAAACATCCTTGTTTTTATTGCCATTGAAGGATTTTAATCTCTCAGGGAGAATGGATTGGGCAACCTGACTTGTTTGTATTCACAAATATTTTAATAATAATAACCTGTGGGTACCTTCTTTCTCTGATCTACAAATCTATCTGACTTTTTTTTCCAAGTTCTGACCTAAGGAAAGGGCCTAACTTAGAGAATTTAGCTATTTATAAGCAAATAGACACATATGAACATGTTTTAATAATTCAGCTATAAAATTTAAAGTAGTAAAATATATTCCTGAGGATTCCATTTCTACCCTTAACCAGCACTTGAAATTGGAATTGAACGTGATCTTTAACATTGTTTCTATATACGCTCTTATGGGAAACAGCATGGTGCCATCTGTTGGTGAATTCTTGGGTATTGCTAGGCTCTTTGGTGTTTTGCATGCTGAGATTATCTTCATTCATTCATTCAATTATATTAAGCACTTTTTTCGTGCCATGAGGTGCACTAACTGTTAATAAGATATGATGACCAATCATAATGTAATACAAGAAGTCTGGAATTTATGTTCTATTCCAAAGTTCAAGAATTTCACATGCTTGTACTGCAACACAGATAATATCACAGCTCTATGTTTTAGGGAACTGTGTACAATCCATTGTGTTAGTAAAGTTAGTTACTCTAAAAATAGATTTTTGTAATCCTAGACCACTGTTCACAATGATTTTGTGGGCCAATCCAAATACGGGTACTCCTTTAAAATTCTTAGCATTTCTTATTTCTGATAAAATAAATTTAGAAGCTGACTGCAAGCTAATAAATATTTGCAAGATGATTTATTTAGGTCAAAAGCTTAACAGAGAATAAAAATAAGTTAGTAGCTAGTTTAAAATTATATTTCCCTTAAGCAAACATTTCCTTTGAACCCCTATTCCTTGGCACCTCCATTGTTCTGCTCCTCTGCAGGGCCAAATTTCTATAACTGATGCTCTAATCGCCACCTGAATTCCCTTTTTAGGCAACTCTGACTAGGTTTTCCTGCCATTGCCATTCCCACGCCACCACATACATAGACACTGAAACCAGCAAGGACACCAACAATGTTGCTGAGTCCAACAGTCACTTTCTAGTCACATTGTATGTCACCTCTCAGCGGTCTCTAAGATTCCTGCTCCCTCTTTCTTAACATATTTTTTCACTTGGTTTCCAGAACACCACATCCTCCTGGGTGTTCTCCCTCTGAGGCTGCTTCCTTTTTAGTCCTTTTTACACCACGATCCCTCTCTTCCCAACTGCTACATCATGGAATGCCCCATGGGTACAATCCTCAAAAATTTCTTTTTTACTATACTCGCCCTTTGTCTAAAGCTAAGCCCTATCTGATAGAAATGTAACCTGGGCCACAAATGTAATTTTTAGCTTTCTGCTAGCCACAGTTTTTTAAAAAATGAAAAGAAACAGATGAGATTAAATTTTGTTATTATTATTATTATTTGAGACAGGGTTTTACTCCCATCACTCAGGCTGGAGTGCAATGGCATGATCTTGACTGACTGCAACCTCTGCTTCCTAGGCTCAAGCAATCCTCCTGCCTCAGCCTCCCTCGTAGCTAGGACTACAGTACATGACACCATGTGCAGGTAATTTTTGTATTTTCTGGAGCGATGGGGTTTCACCATGTTTCCCAGACTACTTTCAAACTCCTGACCTCAAGTGATCCACCCACCTCGGCCTCTCAAAGTGCTGGGATTACAGGCATGAGCCACCACACCCAGCCTAATTTTAATAATATATTCATTAACCAAGGATATCAAAAGTACTATCTTTTCAACATGTTAATCAATATTAAAAACTGTTAATGAGCTATTTTATATTTTTTATGCTGAGTCTTTGTAAGCCAATATATATTTTACATTTACAGTACATCTCAATTCAGATGCTACATTGTCATAGGAAACATAGCTACCAGTAGCTACTGTGTTGGACAGCACAGCTCTAAATGATTATTTCCATGGATTTAAATAACATGTATACACTGGTAACCCCCAATTAGACCTTCAGCATGGAACTCCCCACTGACTCATTTATTCAACGAAATGTGTTACTAAGATATCTAATAAAGCAAATTTAATATTTTCTTTAGTTTTGGCATTTACTGCCCCACTGCCTACCCCTGAAGGGGAAAAAGCAGAAGTCTTCTTTGCTTTCTTTCTCTCCCACCCCACAACTAATCCATCAACTCCAATTTCAAAATTACGTTCCAAATCTGACCATTTTTCACCCCTTACATTACCACCTGGTCAAGCCCCCATCATCTTTCTGCAGCAGCTCCTAACCAGCCTCCCAGCCTCTCCCGCTCTCATCCTGGATCTGTCTTCCACATGGCTCCATAATGGATGTTGACAATGAAAATCCAACCATATCTCTTCCTGATTCAAAATCCATGTCACTGACAGCCCAGTGCAGTGGCTTATGCCTATAATCCCAGTTACTCAGGAGGCTGAGGTGGGAGGATCCCTTGAGCCCAGGAGTTTGAGACCAGACTGGGCAACATAACGAGACAACACTTCCCACCCGCCACAAATCCCCAATACTCTTTACCCTCTTCTCAAGGGAAAAAAAAATCCATCGCTATTTTCCTGTCCTGCCTTTAATAACACATTCAGGACCCCCATGACCTAGCCCCTGTCTCGTGTTCAGCATTGCCTCTCATCACTCTGCACCTTACCTGTTCCTTATTAGTTGCACTGGCTTTCTTTCTTTCTTTCTTTCTTTCTTTCTTTCTTTTTTTTTTTTTTTTTTTAGACAGAGTCTTGCTCTGTCACCAGGCTGGAGTGCAGTGGTATGATCTGGGCTCACTGCAACTTCCACCTCCCGGGTTCAAGCAATTCTCCTGCCTCCACTTCCCAAGTAGCTGGGATTACAGGCATGCGTCATGATGCCCAGCTAATTTTTTTATTTTTAGTAGAGACGGGGTTTCACCATGTTGGCCAGGATGGTCTTGATCTCTTGACCTTGTGATCCCCTGCCTCAGCCTCCCAAAATGCTGGGATTACAGGCATGAGCCACTGCGCCCAGCCTGCCCTGGCTTTCTTGATCACACCAAGCCTGCACCATCCCCACAGCTTCCCTTCTCTGTACCCATCCCAATCAACTCAGTCCTCTTGCCACTGCTTTTTCTTCCTAGCAGCCATCACTGCCTGAGAGCCTAGCCTATGTCTGTCTGGTTTTGTCTGGCTTCCCCTTTATGAAGTAAACTCCATGAGGGCAGAACTTGGCAAGTTTCTTTATTTCATCTGTTTACAAAATGTGGTGTCTCCAGCACACAGAACTATGCCTGGCACATGGACTCTTTCATTAATTATTAAACAAATAATTATTCATGAATAATATGTAAATAAAATATATAATAATGACATGAATAACATTGTTTAATGAGTGTTTTGAATCATTTTGTCAGCATTTAAATAACACTTGGCCTGATCATTTCTCTGGTTTGGAGAATGTCACTCTTCCTATCAGTTAACAGCTGAGACAGAAGGAAGTAGGAACACCCACTCCCCCAGATGCCAGAGGCAGCCAAGGGACACTGCCTGCCTCCAGCTTCTAGTCAGAGCTAGACAAAGTGCCAGGCAGCTGCACAATGCCTGGGGTGCCAGTCTTTAAAGGGTGCTGACATACTGGCACTCAAGTCTGCAAGCAGGACTTCAGATTTAACTAGCAATATGTAATGTATCCTCTTCCCTCAGAAACAGATAGTGCTCTAGAGTAGAAATAACAGGACATCCTTTGCTAATTTGTCTAACACAGCTAAATCAATATAGAAGAAGCACCTAAAGAATAGGTGCTTTCCTTGGAAGGGGCACCAAATGATTAACCATCACCCATGTGATGCAGGTTGACCCCGCTCCTAGACTCCTCAGAGATGAAGACTACTGCTACCACCATGCCCAGTTCTCCTTTTTGCCCTTTTAAGAGTCAACATGGGGCCAGGTGTGGTGGCTCACGTCTGTAATCCCAGCACTTTGGGAGGCCGAGGTGGGTGGATCACGAGGTCAAAAGATTGAGACCATCCTGGCCAACATGGTGAACCCCTATCTCTATTAAAAATACAAAAAAAAATTAGTCAGGCAGAGAATTGCTTGAAATAAGAAAACAGAAGTTGCAGTGAGCCGGGATCGCGCCACTGCACTCCAGACTGGTGATAGAGCAAGACTCCGTCTAAACAAAAGAAAAGAGTCAACATGGTAGAAGGGTTAAGAATACAGACTTCAGGAGTGATGCTACCCTAGCTGAAATACCAGCTTTGCCATTTATTAGCTGTGTGGACTTGGGCAAGTTAATTGGTTTCTCTGTGCCTCAGTTTCCTTCTTAGAGTACCTACCTAATATGCTTTCTGTGAGGATTAATTGAATTAATATATGTTGGCCAGGTGTGGTGGCTCATGCCTGTTATCCCAGCAGTTTGGGAGTCCAAGGCTGGCAGATCACAAGGTGAGGAGTTCAAGACCAGCTTGGCCAATATTGTGAAACCCTGTCTCTACTAGAAATACAAAAGCTAGCCGGGCATGGTGGCACGTGCCTATAGTCCCAGCTACTCAGGAGGCTGAGGCAAGAGAATTGCTTGAACCTGGGAGGTGGAAGTTGCAGTGAACCAAGATCACATGACTGCACTCCAGCCTAGGCAACAGAGCAAGACCCCGTCTCAAAAAAAAAAAAATAATAATAATAATAAAAAGGAGAATAAAAGCATAATACAATCTAGTGCCAAAATGGTGGTACCAAAACCAGGAGATGAAAAAGATAGATATACTGTATTTATAGGGGTTAGAGTGGTGTGACTCACAGTGTTTTAGATCAGTGACCCATGTATAAATTTCATTTAAAAAATCAACTCATAGAAGAGTATTTCATAATGTGAAGGAATATTAATAGTGTATTATTTAGAATAACAAGGAAATTATGAAACAGAATGTATAGCGAGATCTAATTTGAATTTTAAAACGTATAGCAAGCCGGGCGCAGTGACTCAAGCCTGTAATCCTGGCACTTTGGGAGGCCAAGGCAGGCAGATCACGAGGTCAGGAGATCAAGACCATGCTGGCCAACATGGTGAAACCCCATCTCTACTAAAAATACAAAAATTAGCTTGGCGTGATGGCACATGCCTATAGTTCCAGCTACTCAGGAGGCTGAGGCAAGAGAACTGCTTGAACCCAGGAGGCGGAGGTTGCAGTGAGCCGAGATCGCGCCACTGCACTGCAGCCTGGTGACAAAGTGAGACCAGGCTGAACAACATGATGAAACCCTGTCTCTATAAAAATTACAAAATCAGCCGGCTGAGGTGGTGCACACCGTTAGTTCCAGCCACTTGGGAGGTGAAGGCAGGCAGATTGCTTGAGTCTGGGAAGTCAAAGCTGCAGTGAGCCGAGATCATGTCATTGCACTCCAGCCTGGGTGACAGAGCAAGAACCTGTAAAAGAAAGAAAAAGAAAAAGAGAGAGAAAGAAAGAAAAAGAAAAAGAGAGAGAAAGAAAGAAAAGAAATGCATGGAAAAAGACTGGAGGAATAACGTCAAAATGCTGGCAGCAATTATCTTGGGTGATTTTCTTTCTTGTTGGTACTTAAAACTATTTCAATGTTTCTGAAACTATTTCAATTAACTGGCATGACATGTGTTACTTCTAAATCAGGGGACAATCTCATCAATAAATGTAGTATTCTTTTTTAAAGGCATCTGAGAGATGTTCTATTTCAGTGACTCTCCGTGAAATGTGGGTGAGGGTTGTCATCTTGACCAGGCATTTAGGGCCAGATATGCTATATTAAAGTCCTTCATAGCAAAGAATTACCCCACCCAAAATATGGCAGCCTTATTGACGAAGTTGCATTGGCCTCATCTGTTTTACATCAAGGAGATTGAGGTCCAAAGTGATAGCCCAAAGTAAAAAAGCAAGTTTGTTCTAAGTCAAAACTGGAGTCTAGTTCCCTAATTCCTAGTTCAGCACTGTCTCCGTTTTCCTACTTCATGGAAAAGCTGAGACTTGAGGTTGGTTAGGAGAATGGTAGTAAGGTAGGCTGAAAAATGGCCACCCAAAGATATCAGGTCTGGATCCCTATAACCTGTACCCTTTACCTTATAAAGGAAAAGGGCCTTTGGAGATGACATCAAGGATTGTGTTATTCCGTTTGGGCAGCTGTAACAAAATACCATAAACTGCGTGGCTTAAACAGCAAACATCTCTTTAGGGGTTGGGAGGTCCAAGATCAAGGTGCCAGTTGACTTGGTGCCTGGTGAGGGCCCTCTTCCTGGTCTGCAGAAGGCTGCCTTCTTGATGTATCCTTAGGTGGTAGAGACAGCTCTCACATCTCTTTCTCATTTTCTAAGAGCACTAATCCCATCATGAGGCACCCATCTTCATGACCTCATCCAACCCTAATTACTCCCAAATACCATTACACTGGGGATTGGTTTCAACATGTGAATTTGGGGCAGACACAAACATTCAGTCCATAGCAAGGATCCTAACATGGAGAGATTATCCTGGATTATCTGGGTGGGCCCTAATTCTAATCACAGGTGTCCTATAAGAGACAAGGAGAGATAGATGACACAGACAGAAGAGGAGGAGGCAAGGTGACCGTGGAGGTAGAGAGTGGAGTGGTGCAGCCATGAGTCAAGGATGGCTAACAGCCACCAGAAGTTGGAAAAAGCAAAGGAGCAGATTCTCCACTAAGCCTCCAGAGAGAACAGGCCCTTCTGACCCCTTCATTCAGCCTAGTGAAATGGATGTCAGGTTTCTGGCCTGCAGAACTGAGAGATAATACCTTTATGTTGTTTTAAGCCACCGGGTTTATAGTAACTTGTTACAGCAGCCACGGGTTACTAACACGAGTAGGATTGAACAAAGCCACATGAAGCACATTCTGAGATGGTCATAGGGTCTGAAGGGTCACCACGAGCAAAGAAAGGATGGTGCAAATGACTGTGCCCTCAGGAAACATGAAAAAGACAACTTTACTACTGAAACTGGTGTACTCAGAGCACAATGGGAAAATACACCCTTCTTAAATGGTCTCTTAATATGTGAGCATTTCTGAAGGTTAACAAATTAATGTCATTTAATTCAACACTGTCAGAAAGCTTGGTACAATATGCTGGTTTCTCTTGCTTTTCTATATTTGCTTTCTGTGAAATGTAAACAAACTACATACACTAAATATATAAGAAATAGCAAGTTTAAATCTCATGTATACATTTCTTCCCACTGAAAGGCAATTTACATAAAACATAAGCATAAACAACATCTGTGTGTATCTCCAGTAATATATTAAGTGATGATGATGTTCTCTTTAACCAAAAATGTACTTATGCATTCAAAATTACCATTTACATAGCATTTGGGGTGAAATACACGTTTTTGAATGGAAATTATCCTAATGTGTTTTAAAATATGTAAACATGCCCTAGATCTATCAGAGTGGTATTTGTGAAATATCACACATGTTCAAAACTTACCCAAGTAATTATGTTTTACAGCTTTTAAAATGGTATGTATCTCTGAACACACACACACTACATACATACACACTCCACATACACACACATTCCACATACACACACATAAACATGCACACGCACACACATACTCCACATGCATATGTACAGAGCCCAGAGTTCAGGTTTGGATACAGTGTTTGTGTGATTCCTTCTTTAGGTGATTAAGACACTGAGAAATTTAATCAACTCTTCCAGGAATACAACGTGCATCTTTCAGTGGCGGTAAAGTGGTACAAGTTTCTCGCACACTATCTGAACACCAGGGACTAAATATCTTACTCATTCAGGTTTCTGAGGCCCTGTATGAACAGATATACACAGAGCAGGCTTGGAGACACCACTCTCACCATTCACAAAGCCGTCTTCCTGGAATGAACACCTTCAATTATAGATGGCATCAAACAACAAGGGTGAGAGTCTGCTTACCTGTAGTATTCCTCTTGCTTAAAAAGAACTTTTTCCATTTTCTTCCACCTCCTCTACACCTACCCTATCCAAGTAAATTATCAATATTATTTCTTCTCCAAAGACCATCTTCTTGGAAGAGACAGGGAGGTGTAAGCATTCCGGTTAAGTGCGCAGGCTCTGAAGCTGCATGGACCTGTGTTCAGGTCCTGGCTGCCTCACTTATTAGCAGTGTGACCTTGGGCACATTATTTGCCATGTTAGAACCTCAGTTTCCTCATTTATGAAACGGAGAAAACTACCATAGAGCCAAACTTGCCCTGTGCTGTTATAAGGCTTTAATGAAGAGTTAGCACAAAATATGTGTATAGTGTGAAGGAAGGGTCCAAGTGCAGCCGGGTGCCTCCCCTCTGTTTCCAAGAAGAACATTGTACTCCATACAGGATGTGCTGGCAAGTGCACAAATAGCATTACATGCAAAGAGCTCAGAGCACACCCAGCGTGTCCCTGTTCCTGCTGCGTTTGGCGCATGCAAACCTCTCCTGGAACTGCTTAGCTATTCATGCTCCAGTGGCCCTCCGTCATGCACCCCACTTTCTGTATTTCAAACCACATGGGACAAGGGTTGCGGTCCTTCTGCTGCAGCATGAAGCTGAAGTTGGCTGTGGAACAGATCTGCCAGCCACGGGGGACCAAAGCATTACACGGGGCTGGATCCTGTGCACATCCTCTTTCCTCTTACTGTGAGTAAATTCTATGCTAATTGAGTCTGGTTTGCATGTTATCTGTTCTCAGCAACCTGAATCATGCACTGGTCTCTTCCCTGGTTGGTACTGATCTGCCGTTCCACCTTGGCCACACCCATATTCTCCATTACAGCACAGACATACCACAGAGTGAAATACAGCATAACTATTGAATAAGTGAGAGCTGTTTGTGAACTAAATCACATCTAAATGGCAACAATGGTAAGAAACATCACTGTTTTAGGCACCAATAATAAAAACACCCCAATTATACTATGACATGTCATTGACTTTAAGATACATTCTGACTTCAGATACTAAAATGCAAAAATAGTGTACAGCCTAGAACCCATGAAATACAGTATTATTATACGGAAAATAGATACATGTATGAAAAGACACCTAGTGCTTTCTCCAATTAGATAGAAAAACAAGTTTTCTTATGGATGTGGACAGGCATTAAATATGAGTATGTATGAATTGTAAATGGCATCTAATTCTTAAATCCCCTCAAAACTATCCCTATGTGGTCACTTGCCATGATCACTCACTGTCATCTTTCGTACTTCCATTTGGTGGCTGACTTTTGGTGCTATCAGCATTTAATTTCCCGTTGGACACCTTTGACCCAAATCATCATTATTGCTCCCTTCCTCCACCTCTACTGTACCTTCTTCCTCCTACTTCAGTAGGATTCCAAGACCAAAAATCTCCTTTTTAAAAAAGTCTTTGCAGTAAAGGCAAGTTATTAGATGATCAGTGTGTCCTCTAATGCTATAATTGTTCTATGTGATTAATTCCAGGGACTTGAGCCTTGGGTTCAGGCCCCCAAACACAGTGGGCAGGGCCCCCATCTTCTCTTCACTTTCCCCAGGAGCATCCCTGCCAGCTTCTCTTGGGGCTGCTTCTTCTCAAAGGCACCCCTTCACTAATAGGGGCTTTTCTGGGCACTAGCTTTGCCTGTGATTAATGATAATGAACCCAACTTGGACCTTTGGCTTTCTGGCTCTTAGCAGAGTAGCCAAGATATTTCTCTAAACTGAGATATTTGGCTTCAGTTCTAATTAATGATCAGTTGTTATCAGCTTAGTTTAGACTGTTTGCTCTCTGACTTTTTGGCTGGGTAGCCTAAACACTTCCCAGATCCAAAGGGCTGGCTGAAATTTATGCTCCTTTTTTTGGCACTGTCTTGATAATTCTGATGCTTTCCCGGATCTGGAAAGAGATTTTAATTGTTTACAGTCTTGATTAATGGGTTTGCTGTTGCTTTGATAGTCCATCATTTATAATGATAAGAAACCAACAAATGGGCATTTTATATTGCTCTTCTGGGATATTTTGGTCAATCCTTTTTAAGGAGTTGCTGTTTTGTTTCCTTCCCTATTACCATTAAGTTACTAATAATTTAGTTTTAATTGAATTTTAAACTATCACTATTTCTAACTCCCTTTCTCCCTGCAGCATTTCTTACACTGTAGAATTTCTCATTGTTTCAATGAAGTCCTTTCTCTGAGTCTTCTGCTTGTATATCTGAAGTCAGCAGCTCACTAAGACGGTTTGGCTTCGGTTTGCTTGCAAACACAGGGTGTTCTTATCACTTCTTTAACATCTGTCACTAAGCTCAGTGAACCTTGTCTTTGTACTATCAAATAAATTAATCCCTTAGACTCGTTAATCATTCTTTGGTTAATTACCTCATTTGGCCAAGTAAATAATACCAGTTTTAAGATGGAACTCCAAGTTCACTTTTACTAACAAGTTTTATTTCTGTACTATCAGTTTGTTATCTAGGTTCTAGTTCATGTCAGAGGTTCTTCTTGCTATCCAGATATTATTTATGAGGCCACTGCTGTTATGAATTAATGCACTGCTAACCTAGTCTAGATGGCCTCAGTTTTCCAAATACTTCAATTAGAAGGAAATATATGCTTTCTTTGCTAGAATTCTCTGCATCTGTTTTATTTGCTACCACAGAGAAAATAATGAAAATAGAAACAATGCAGAACATTAGAGTGAAGTGGCAGTGTCCATTTCTTTCTATTTCTAAAATGATGTTTGCCCATCCGGTTCCACAGGACATTTTCTTGACAATGAATGACACTAAAAGTCAAAGCTTGCTCTCAGTTTTGTTTGATGCCTTCAATCAACTGACACCTGCCTTTACATTGATTGATTCGTGTATCCTGCTTCAAATATCTGTATATATATTTTTGTTACATGTTAATAGACATTTTACACATGGAAGAAAGCACCTCTCTCTAAGTTCACCAATGACTTCCTTTTGGGAGAAATTCTAGATGTTGTCCTCTAACTCATTCTTTTTGACCTCTCTACTGCAACTGATACTTTTGATCCTTCACCCTTTCTGGAATTCCATTCCTCCCTTGGCTTGCATGACCCTACAAGGTCCTAGTGCTCCTCCTCCCTCTTCAATCATTCTTCTTCTGTCTCCTCCACCAATCCCCTCCTCATCCTCCCATCTTCTAACCCTAGACCACTCCAAAGGCCTGTCTTAGCCTTTAATTCCTCTGTCCCTACACTTTTCCCTCCAGAATGCATGGCCTCCTACAGCTTTACTGATCACCTCAGTACCAATTGATTCCATTACCTCTAAGTTCTGTTCTCCCATCTGAGTTCTGACTCACATTTTTGTTTAGAGAATTTCCTCCTGGATACCCTGTTATCATCTCATATTTCGTTCTTTCTTTCTTTTCTTTTTTTTTATTTTGAGGCAAAGTTTCACTCTTTTTGCCCAGGCTGGAGTGCAATGTTACAATCTCGCCAATTCTCCTGCCTCAGCCTCCCAAGTAGCTAGGATTACAGGCATGCGCCACCACGCCCAGCTAGTTTTGTACTTTTAATAGAGACAGGGTTTCTCCATATTGGTCAGGCTGGTCTCGAACTCCTGACCTCAGGTGATCTGGCTGCCTCAGCCTCCCAAAGTGCTGGGATTATAGGCGTGAGCCACCACACCCGGCCACATCTCATATTTCACTTATTCATTTATTTTGCAAATATTTATTGCATATTACAATGTGCCTATACTATGCTCAGCCCTGAAGTGATGACCAAAATATACCATTTCTCTCAAAGAGCTGAAAGCACAGTAGAATTTAAGGATTCTATCAAATTATTTGTAAAGCAAAGCAACAAAGCAAAACAAAAACCTGCTGCACTTCTTTGCCCTCCAAATGTGCTCTGTTCCTCTCTTTTCCAATGATTTCCCTCTTTCCAATCAGTCCTTCATTCTCCAGTCATCCAAGTTGTAAAGCTTGATCTCAATCTTTGTGTATTAGTTAGATTTCTTCTGTAATATTCTATCCAACAAACATCTCCAGATTTCAGCAGCTTACAGTAAGCATTGATTTTATATTTAGAGTCTGTCAATGAGTTGCAACTCAGTTGACCTCATCCGGAATGGGATAGACTAGGCTGGGCTTCAGGTTGAGTTTGGGTCTTCACCTTAGATCTTCATTCTTGGACCCAGAGCATGGCTACCAGGAGCATGCATTCTTCTTTGTTTCTTCTTTCTGTCTTCTTTGCCTGCCTGCCTTCCCATTCTAATAGATATATAGTAGTATCTCACTTTGATTTTAATGTTTTGTTTTATTTTATTTTATTTTTCGAGACGGGATCTTGCTCTGTCGCCTAGGCTGGAGTGCAGTGGCATGCCCACAGCTTATTGCAGCCTTAAACTCCCAGGCTCAAGCAATCCTCCCATGTAAGCCTCCCTAGTAGCTGGGACTATAGGTGTGTGCCACCATGCCTGGCTAGTTTTTGTATTTTTTGTAGAAAAAATACAAAACATCAGTTTCCCTATGTTGCTCAGGCTAGTATTGAACTCCTGGGCTCTGGTGATTTGCCCGCCTTGGCCTCGAAAAGTGCTGGAATTACAGGTATGAGCCACTGCGCCCAGACTCAACTTGGTTTTAATTTGCATAACTCTAGTAAGTAAAAATGGTGAATATTTTTCCATAGATGCCTATTTACTACCCATGTATATCTCCTTTGGGAAAGTGTCTGTTCAAATCTTTTACTCATTTTTTAAATTCAGTTGCTTGTCTTTTTATTATAGAGTTTTGAGAAATTTGTATATGTTATAGATACAAATCTTTTGCCAGATATGTGTTTGCAAATACTTTCTCAAAGTCTATGGCTTTTCTTTACATTCTCTTAGTGTCTTCTCTGGATCAGAATTTTTTTATTTTTACAAAGTCCAATTTATCAATTTCTTTCTTTTATGGATCTTATTTTTGGTGTCATAGCTAAGAAATATTTCTTTTTTGTTTTTCCTAGAAGTTGTATAGTTTTAAGTTTTACCATCAGGTCTATGATGCATTTTGAGTTAATTTTTGTATGAAGTGAGACATATGAGTCTCACAAAAAAAAGAAAAAAGTTCTTTTATTTTTTGCATGTGGACATCCAATTATTTCTTCCTCTAATAAAACCTGCATACTTCTGACAAAATTATCTTCCCAAGCATCATTTTATCATGACTTCTTCTACTTAGAACTTAGCATGGCTACCTGCTGCCTCCCACTAGCACCTAACATTTCTCAGCCTCTGTTCTCTGGGGCTTCCCTACTCAACCCACTTTATTCTCCACGACCCCCCATACTAAATATGCCATTGTCCTTACTGTGTTCAATGGCTTTGGGAACTATTGTCTCTGGCTTACCCAAGGAAGGTCAATCAGAATGCTTCCCTGGAATTGTAAGATGGATATTAGAATAGTGCAATTTTCTCCCACTGGTGCTGCTAAGCTACAAGAGCCAAGTCGAAAAGAAGAGAAGGCCAACATGCACAGGAAAGCAATGGAGAGCCATGACAATAGATCCCAGCCTCCTGGCTCCAGGAGTTGGCATTTAACCCAGTGTCACCCTAATGGCTGTAAAGCTGGAAAGGAAAGGTATAGTCCATTAGCAGACAGAGAATCTTCCTATGAGATGCTCAGCCTGAACACAAAATTTAGAAGATGATGGAAGAGGTCTTGACTCATTTCTTGGTTTTTAACCTTATCCCTCTGGTTTTCTTCACTCTCCTCCTCCCTCCATAGTCCCTTAAGTCTTTTGGCTCTCCTCCTCCATCCCCGGATTTTTCTTTTTTTTCTTTTCTTTCTTTTTTTTTTTTCTGAGACAGAGTCTCATTCTGTTGCCCAGGCTGGAGTGCAGTGGTGTAATCTTGGCTCATTGCAACCTCTGCCTCCTGGGTTCAAGTGATTCTTCTGCCTCAGCCTCCCAAGTAGCTGGGACTACAGGTGTGCACCACCACGCCCAGCTAATTTATTATTATTTTTGTATTTTCAATAGAGACGGGGTTTCACCATGTTAGCCAGGCTGATCTCGAACTCCTGACCTCGTGATCCACCCACCTCAACCTCCCAAAGTGCTGGGATTACAGGCGTGAGCCACCACACCCGGTCCATCCCTGGCTTTTTCTGTTTCCCTCCTCCAACCCTCCTCCCCACTCCTCTCACACTGGCTTCCATTCAGGTTTCCCCTGATGAAGCTGGGGCAGGGAGCTACATAACCTGTGCTTATTAGGAAAGAATAAAAGGAAATATACTCTGCTGTGCAGACTTAAGCGTGAACCATCTACAGACAAACAAACCTCATGAAACAGCTAGGAATTTCCTCTAACATCACATTATTTTAGTAAATCAAATTAAATCTGAGTCCCAGGCCACCTGCTCTAAGGTGGGAGATATCTAATTAAAACAGTTTAATTAGAACAGTAGAGAGGAAGACAGTACAGTCTAAATTTGCAGCATTTGAGAGTTTGGCTTGATTAAAAGGGCATTTGGAAATTAAGTCATGGGGATCTTGAAACGCCTTAGGTGACTGGACTGTAATGACCAGCTCGAATCCAGCTTGTTGCTGGTGAAAAAATCATATAAAGACAGTCATGCTGCTCCTTCCTGAGCCCAACCGTCTAATGTCAGCAACCACAATGGAGATTACAGCTTATAATTTTCCTCTTACACATGCATCTTATTGGTGAGTAACTGGAACAGACCCTGGACCTTTTTGGTGAGTAACTGAAAGAGAACCTTTCCTCCTGGACCATTGGTAAAATCTTCTACCTGAACCTCTCATCTGCCCCTGGCAATTGGAACTTACCCCATTAAAACCTCTGATGAGGACTTGTGCTGTTTGTTTACAGATTGGATGAATCACAAGATTGACATCTTGCTCTGGCCAGAGTAAGGAGATGCCCTTTCCTTGTTGGTTGTTTTCTCTTCTACTCTTGTAATTAATTTGAAGACTCTTGTATAACTGTATGTCAATATGAACAATTGGACTGTTCCATATGTGATCTTTTCAAGACTTCTCGCCAAGAGGACATTATGTGACAAGACCCCACCTTTCCTTCACTCCATGGAAAACAATTTCATTGCTGGGATTTTAGTGGAAGTTGACATGAAATGTAATTCTTCATTTTGAGAGAGGAAAAAAAATCTAAGTAGATTAAGAGCTGACTCATAATTGTGATTTACTTTGGCTTTTTAATTTGAACATTTTAATTGCTTACTTTACAAATTGAGCTTTAAGGAAGTAAAATAATAAAATAAGATTTATAACTTCGCATCTACCTTCAAAGGGCTGTGCTTGTGGTTTCTCTAAGACAAAGAAGCCATATGCCCCTCTGCTTCCAATTATTCTTGCCTGCCTTCTCTCCTCATCTCCAGTTTTCTTTTTCATCCTTTGTCTCCTCATGTGTGCACTTGAAGATCTTTCAGTAACTTTTAATAAGTGTATCTAAAACAAAACTCAAAGGGAGAAGTACAGGGAGCTAGAGAAAGATAAGTCATTTCAACTCTAGGTCCTCAGGCAATTGAACAGCTTAGATGGTAGCCTCTCTGCCCTGAGATGGCCCAGTCCTTAACTCTCAGATGCTGCCCCAGCACCTCCTCCCCATTGTCCCCTACACTGTCTTTCCTTCATTTCTTGAGCCTTGTGACCCTTTCCCAGCCTCTGAGCACGCTGTTCCTTCTACCAGGACACCTCACTGCTGGCTCTCAGCGTGGCTGCCTCCTTCTTAACCTTTAAGCTTCAGCTCAAATTTTGCCTCCTCTTAGAGGCCTTTTAAAGAGGGTCTATACCCCCCTACCCTGGTTTTTCTCTGTCAGTATTCTGTTTGTTTCTTCATGGCTCATGTCACAATGTGTAATTGTCTCCTTTACTTTCTGTGTCTTGATTTCTCTTTCTGTTTGCCTTTGGTTTTTCTTCTTGTCTGTCTTCCACTCTGATTGTGTGTGTAGTGGGTGGGGACTAGGCCTTACCAGTTGAATCCATAGTTCCAGGGATAATACCTGGTGCATGATAGGTACTTAATGAACACCCATTTAGTGAGTGAAAGCATGAATGAATGAATGGACTATCCTCTCCAGAATGGCCCAGTCCACGAAGCTACTCTGAGAAACTCTTCCCTGCTTTGATTCTAAACCCTACTCAACAAGAGTTCTAGGGAGGACTATTTCTATGATCAGATCCACAAGTCACCCCAAGGAAAACAGGACAGAGTGAAACAATGCCTGAATTTTTTTTTAGTGAAGGAAATATACTCAAATTGAATCAGGTGTCTAATATAGATAGCTCAAGCAAACCACTTTAGTTAAACAAAAAATAAATGACCCATAACTCATGCATAGGAAACCCTGGAGGCATCATGCCAGCCTTATTAAGATGGGGCACTGCCCGTAGCCTAGAATAGAAAAGAAAAAAATTAATGTTAAATATTCCTGAGGCTAAGTCTCTGAACAGCTGCAAAAGATGATGGTTTTCCTCTTATTGAGCATTTGTAATTTTTGTCACTATTTTATTTGTCATGTAATACTTGCACATATGTACGGGGTACAGAGTGCTATTTAATACATATACACAGTGTGTAATGATCACACCAGAGTAATTAGCATACCATCACCACAAACATTTGTTACTTCTCTCTACTGTGAGCATTCAAAATCTTCTCTTTCAGCTATTTTTTTAAATCTTGAGTTTCTGAAAGGTAGATACTCTAAAATATTCATCTTTATTTCTCAATCACAATCCCTGACATAGGAGTATATGCACAAGAAAACACAGATATTATAAAAATACATGTCCCCCTAGTTATATTTGTAGGTATGCTCCATTACTAGAAGCAAATTCTTATTATTAGCTGTTACACACAAAGTCCAGAGGATGGTGAGAAATAATCCTTGTTTTCTTTATGGAGTTAACTTAGCCCATGAAGAGTTCGTCTTGGATGGATATCTGAGAATGACCCTGTGTCTCTGGTCTCACCACTTGATGATCTCCCCACCGTCCTTTGTGTCTTTTGTTCCCCAGCCTTTCCTCCTGGGTTTATGCCTCAGACTGGAGTGTGATACCCAATCTTTACCATGCATTGCTAGAATAGGCTTTTATCTCTTAATTTTTTTCAGAGTATCGTATTTATAGGATGTGTTAGCACTGGATTCAACTGCATATAATATAAAGCCCCACAGTGGCTTAAAGAGAGACATTTATTTCTCTTCTAAAGAAATTGGAGGAAGGAGGTCCCAGGCTGATGGGGCAGCACCACATTATCAGGGGCCAAGGCTCCTTCCATCTCTCTGCTCTCTGACCTTCAGCCTTAGACCTCATGATCCAAGATGACTGCTGGACCTCTAGTTCCAAGCAGGAAGTAGAGGAAGGGGGCAAAGGCAACAACGGTGTGGTAAACATGAAGCCAGCACTGTTCACTGAGATTTCCAGAAACCCCACCCTCTGATTTCTGCTTGCACTCACTGGCCAACTCTATCTGTAAAAATGATAAGAAATATTTTATTTTAGCTGAGCACATTGCTGCCCCGTGTTCTATTACCATGAAAATAAGAGGCAAATGGATGTTGTGTAACCCAGAGGCTTGGTGCATGCGTCAGAATCTTCTGGTGGCCTTATTGAGATATGGTAGTCCCCCCTTATTCACAGGTGATCCATTCCAAGACCCCCAATGGATGCCTAAAACCACAGATAGTACTGAATGATATACATCCTATGTTTTCTATGTTTTTTTTAGATGGAGTCTCACTCTGTCGCCCGGGCTGGAGTTCAATAGCGCAATCTTGGCTCACTGCAACCTCTGCCTCCAGGGTTCACATGATTCTCCTGCCTCAGCCTCTTGAGTAGCTGGAGTTACAGGCACACACCACCACACCCAGCTAATTTTTGTATTTTTAGTAGAGACAGGGTTTCACTCTGTTGGCCAGACTGGTCTTGAACTCCTGACTTTGTGATCCACCCACCTCAACCTCCCAAAGTGCTGGGATTACAGGCGTGAGCCACTATGCCCGGGCTGTTTTCTGTGTTTTATCCTATACAGACATACTTACGATAAAGTTTAATTTATAAATTAGGCACAATAAGAAATGACCAATAAATAATAATAAAATAGAACACATAACAATATTCACAATGGCACACAATTTAAAACTTATGAATTGTTTATGTCTGAAATTTTTCATTTGATGTTTTCAGACTGTGGTTGAACATGAGTGACCAAAACTACAGAAAGCAAAACCTTGGCTAAAGGGGGGACGACTGTCCAGACTGCTGTGTCCCCAGAGATTCTGACCGAGATGTCTGGGTAGGATCCTGAAAATTTGTATGTCTCGCGAGCCTCCAGGTGATGCCAAAGCTGCTAGAAGGGGGGCCATATGTAGAGAATTTGAAGATCCACTAGAATTTCCTTCAGAAAAACTTTTTTTTCTATTTCTTTTTTCTTTTTTTGAAACAGAGTCTCACTCTGTTGCCCAGGCACAACACTGTGTACAACTGCACAATCTTGGCTCACTGTGGCCTTGGCCTCCCAGGTTCAAGTGATCCTCCCACCTCAGCCTCCCTAGTAGCTGGGATTACAGGCATGCACCACCATGCCTAGCTAATTTTTGTATTTTTAGTAGAGACAGGGTTTCACCATGTTGACCAGGCTAGTCTTGAACTCCTGGCTTCAAATGATCTGCCCGCCTTGGCTTCCCAAAGTGCTGGGATTACAGGCCTGAGCCTCCATGCCCAGCCTGAAAAGCATTTTTTTCCCCGTTAACGTTGACCATCTATTTATTTTAACTTCAGTGTATTATTTTACTAACAAATCTCCAGACTTTTTATTCCACCAAAGCGCCCCTTCCCATCAGATAGAGAGAGAGAATGAAAACCAGGGTAAGGGAAAGAGGAAATCAAGTTTTGTCATAACTATCATGGCTGGAAATCATGAAATCAGAAAGTTGAGTAACAGCCTGAAAGGGGTTGGGCTTTAGCAGTGTTCATTATTGATGTTCAAGTGAATGAAACAAGAGCTATTACTAGAAGCTAAAAGCCAATCCAGTGGGAGATCTCAGAGGATTAGGGGACTTCATAAAGGCCACATAACTGGCCTTCCTCTGCCCTTGGTGGTGCAGGATAATTGGGTGGACTAAGCCTTAAGCAGGAAGACAATGCTATAGACCAGCTGAAGACCGGAGGAGGGAGAAGACCAGTGTCTACGGGCTGGCTAGCAGTGCCAGCCAGCCTGGGTTCAGGATTGAATAGCTTGGGAATCAGAGGCCTGCATGCTGCTGGTTCAGCCAAGTGGTACTCATGCCTCATCCTCTATTCCTCCCTTGCTCTCTCAGTTTTTTTGTTTTTCAGAAATTTGTTGAGCAAAGGGAGGAAAAGAAAAGAATTTTTGTCTGTGCATCAGCCTAAAGAAATAAAAATCTGCAAATCCTTGGAGACTGAGTGTGGTAGGGAGAGTGAAAGAAAAACTTAAAGAAACCCAAGGGAGAAGTGAAAACTCGGGCCAGGAAGTCAGAGGCCACTTACACAGAAGTACTTGCCCCTTCTGGGGCTGTTTACCACACAAGCTCTTTTTTTCTTGTCATTTCGGGAATTTTTGTATTTTATTTTACGGTGGAATTCCCACATAAAGCATTCTCCTGGTGGAGTTTTATTTGAAAATGATGCTGTATAGTTTCAATCCAGTTGTGTGTGAGAGTGAGTGTGTGTGTGTGTGTGTGTGTGCACATGCACGTTTCTTCAAAATTGTTCATTGTCAAAAGGAGGGGGACATGAGTTCCTATGCCTTCTTTCCTTCTTTAAGGTTTGAGCCCCCAGAAAGCATGGACTAGCACTTCCAAATTATATGTATTTGGAGAAGCTTTACTGGGAAAACAAACTCAAAATTCATTTTATTTATTCATTAAAATTGTTTTTAAATTTCTTAAATAGAGATGGGATCTTGCTATGTTGCCCAAACTGGTGTTGAACTCCTGGCTTCAAGCCACCATCCTGCCTTGCCCTCCCAAAGTGCTGGGATTACAGGCATGGACCACTGTGCCTGGCCTCCAAATTCATTTTAAGCTTCATTTAATTGAGTTGTAATATAATTTAGACCTTGAATTTCTTCCACCCTTCAAAAAGGCACTTTGGAAACAGGAATCCTGTAGAACTCACCATAATCTATAGAAATAGATCATGTCAGCCACAGATCATCCACTGCTAGGTCAACCCTTGCACTCGAGGACAAGGAAGCTGAGGTTTTGAGTGGAGAAGTGGCTTGGCTGATGGTCACTAGCAGTGACTTTCTAATGCATGTACTCCGTTATTACCACATTGTTTTGTTTTGTTTTTTTTTTGAGACAGGGTCTTACTCTGTTGCCCAGGCCAGAGTGCAGTGGCACAATCTCAGCTCACAGCAACCTTGACCTCCCAGGTTCAAGTGATCCCCCCATCTCAATCTCCTGAGTAACTAGAACTATAGGTGCTCGCCACCACATCCAGCTAATTTTTGTATTTTTTTGGTAGAGAAGGGGGTTCACCACGTTGCCTAGGCTGATCTCGAACTCCTGAGCCCAAGCAAGCCACCTGCCTCGGCCCCCCAAAGTGCTGGGATGACGGGTATAAGCCACTGCACCCAGACTAGTCCCACATTTATAGGCATCCCTTTTCTACTAGTACTTCACTATTAGCATTTTACATCTTCATAAAGCTCTGAAACTTCTTAAGTATCTCGGTAGCTTGAATTTTCATTTTTAATTAATTGAAACAATTCTTACTTTGTGTCAGGCATTGAGCCAGAGGTTAGGTTAGGAGGAAAATAAATACAAACACTTTTCCTGTCCACAAGGATTCTTAGTCCAGCACAAGGATAAGATGTACCCAACAGCTGACACACAGGGTAGAAGGAGTTCGTGCCATAGAAATGCAGAGATGAAAGGGTGGGGGTTGGAAGAGAATCGCTTCCAGTGGGAGGCAGTACTCACGGAGGATGTGGCTTTTGGCTGCTGCGGGTAATAACTGCAGATGTGACCATGAATCAGGGTAACGCAGGGAGGAGGCCACCCACGTAGAAGAGACAGAATAAACGGAGGCTGTGAAAGATTCACCCAGGACAGCAGAGTGTTTGGTCTCAATGGAGAATATGACATGTGAAGGGGATTAGAATGACAGAAACACCCTGCCAATGGCACTTAAGGCAGATTTCTTAAAATGTAGTAACACTATTAGTTTGCTAGAGCTGCCATAACAAAATACCACAGACTAGGTGGCTTAAATAGCAGAAAGTTATTTCCTCACCCTTCTGGGGCTAAGATCAAGATGCCAGCAGTGCTGACTTCTCCTGAGGCCTCTGTCCTTGGCTTCCAGATGGTCATCTTCTCACAGTGTCCTCACATGGCCTTTCCTCTGTACACATCTCGGGTGTATCCTGCTCTTCTTATGAGGACATCAGTCATATTGAATTAGGGCTCCACCCGTATGACCTCATTTAACCTTCATCAACTCTTTAAAGGCCTCTTTAAAAGCCCAACCTCCAAATACAGTCACATCCTTCAGGTATTAGGGGTTAGGGCTTCAACCTATGAATTTGTCACATTTTGAGATAATAAGCAGAACTTCAACATACGAATTTTTTGGGGGGGGGCACAATTTAGTTCATAACAGATCCTTGTCTATATGATTGAAACTGCATAGTCTTACTTTAAGACAGATAACACTTTTATCCACCAGCTGGCCGGGCGGGTGGCTCACGCCTGTAATCCTAGCACTTTGAGAAGCCGAGGCGGGTGGATCACCTGAGGTCAGGAGTTCGAGACCAGATTGGTCAACATGGTAAAACCCCATCTCTACTAAAAATACGAAAATTACCCAGGCACAGTGGCGCTGCCCAAAATACCAGCTACTCAGGAGGCTGAGGCAGGAGAATCATTGGAACTTGAGAAGTAAAGGTTGCAGTGAGCCCAGATAATGCTATTGCATTCCAGCAGCCTGGGCAACAAGAGTGAAACTCTGTCTCAAAAAAAAAAAAAGAGGTCGCCAGATATAATATGAGCAAATTACATATTTACTTGTCCCACACATTTTTCTATGAATCTTTTATTCAAGTATAAAAGTTAAAGGTGGAGATTCAAACACTGCATAAGACCTTAAGAAAACAATCTGCATTCCCACTCCTGGGAATTTACCCAGGAGAAATTTAAAAAAAAAAAAGAAAACTGTCTACACAGATACGTGTACACAAATGTTAACAGCAGCATTACTCATAATATCTAAAATGTGGACACAACCGAACTATCAGCTGATATGCAAATAAATGAAATGTGGTGTCGCCACACAGTAGAATATTGTTGGCCATACAAAGGAAGGAAGTGCTTGTGTCACAGGATTCTTGAGGTGTTGCTTTTCCAGCCAGAAACCCCTGTGGCTGGTGGCGCCTTTGCCTGAGTTTTGCTCCTGCCTGCTGGGTTCATTTCACCCACTTGGCCTGGCAGGCTATACTTAACTAGTGCTCCCAGCCCAGATCCCGCTCCTGCCAAGGGCGAGCGGTGAGGGGTGCATCAGTGATCGAGCACAGGGTCCAGTCACTGCAGGCAGCCAGGCACTCCACCTGCCTCAGTGGGGCGGGCAGCTCCAGGTGCTGGCACAGGCGACAGCTTCATGCAAGCCTGCAGCTGGATCTGATGCAGCACAAGTGGCTTCCACTGGGGCCACCTATGTCTGGATAAGGGGAACTCAGTGGCGCCTGGAAGTTTGGAGACACCAGAAATCACAGAGCCCCAAATAAGGTGTCACAACCATGGTTCAGGAAGCCTCTAGGACTGGGTCCCCAAAGGGCCACAGCTCTTCTCTACTTCTTGTAGCTCACAACATGGCAAGTAGGGGAGTGTGTTTCAGTCCTGTTTGTGTTACAGCTCTTTCAGTCCCACCATTCAGCAGATCCTGAGTTCTTCTCCTGCCTCCAGGAAGAATGAGGTACATGGATAACTGGAGGATGAGCAAGTTGAAGGAGCTTCACTGAGCCACAGAACGCTCTCAGGAGACCAGGAGGGGGTAGCTCCTTTCCACTGGCAGGTCGTCCTGAGAAGTGTCCATTTCTCAATGACAGGAGACCTGGAGTGAGTAGCTCCTATACACAGGCAGGTTGTCTCAGTGAGTTGAGGAGACCTGAATTGGGTCGCTCCTTCGTGCAGCTGGTAGTCCTGAAGCCTCTGTGAGTCTGGCTGAGTCTGGGGGTTTCTATGGGATTCAGAAGGGAGGAAGTATCTGCTGATTGGTCCATGGGCAACCACGGGTGGGCCTGGAAAAAGCCCTTAAGTTCTCACTCTGGGCCTCAGATTCCACCCAGAACTGAGAGCCTAGCCCCCATGCTTCAGGCCATTCCTGAGTCGAACGTGGGGCTTCGCCAGAACCTGCCCCTTTCTGCCCAGGAGCCTGCCTGCCTCCTGCCGCCGTCGATCATGCAGTTTAGGGCACTCAAGCTGCTCCCGCTGAGGAGCCTGCAGGCCCTCCCTTGGCCTCCCTTCTGTGCTAGTCGGTGCCCAAAGTCCAGAGGGGGCCGAGGTGGCAGAGGGCTGGTGTGTCAGCCCCACCCCGAGCACACACATACCTGGTCAGGTCACAAAAGCATCCGGATTCGGCCTCAACTTTTCTGCGAAATCAGAGCAGGCACCAGGAACAGTTAGAGGCCAGGCAGCAGGAGCAGGCATTTCCGAACCTGTGGGGGAGGCTGCACCCAGGAAGGCGGGGCTCCCCCCACGCCAGCTCCTAACGGGGCAGGGCTGCTGCCTGTTCCCGGCTCCTGCCAACTACATGGAGTTACAGCCCTGGCCGTGCATTCTCTGCTGTAACCAGCGTCTTCACAGTGGCCGCTCCAGACCGCTGCCGCTGCCATCACTTGGAATACTAGGTTTAAAAGCCAGATGGAAAGGACTACATACTCTATGACTCCATTTATATGAAAGGTCCAAAAAAAGGCAAATTTATAGAGACAGAAAACAGCTTAGTGGTTGCCTCCGGCTGGTGAAGGGGATGGAGACTAATGCAAATGGACACAAAGGAACTTTTTCGGGTGAAGAAAATGCTCTAAACCTAGATAGTGATGATGACTGCACAACTCTATATATTTACTGAAAGCGGTGATTTACATAATTACAGTGGGTGGATTTTATAGTATGTAAATTACACTTCAATAAAGCTGGAAAATGTTAATGAAAAAATACATAGGAATTGAAAATTACAAGAAAATAAAATGAACTTAAGAAATTTCCTGTAATCAGACAGGAAAGCTCTTTCTTTCCATCTGTAGCCTGCTGAAGAAAAAAGTCTACACTCCCCACCATCCCAAGTGAGTCCTTGGTTCTGCACTGTGTGGGGTAGAGGACAGGGAAGGATTCTGTGGCTCAGGGGTCTTGTATTCTGTTTCCCATCCACTGAGTAATTCCTGGCGAAGTCAGGTAAGTGGTAAAATTTTGTAACAGTAACACTGGGAGGCTCCTCAAGGATCAAACCCCTTGTGCAAATCTCTAATTTAACTGAAGCTGGGGTGGAGGCTTAAAAAGCTTTATGGAACTGACTCGCTCAAGATGTGCTCAAGACATCTGGTGAATGGCCAGGTTGGAATCTATCCCAAGGCCCCTGGTTTCTAGTCCAGAGTCTTCCATTGGTCTGTCTCTCCACCTCTCTAAACCTCTGTCAGCCCCAGTTACCTCATCTGTAAAATGGGGAGTAGTATCTGCCCTGCCTTTGTCACAGGGCCATGTGAAGATCAAATGAGAAAAGTAATGTGGAAATGCTTTCAAAAGCAGAAAGTTCTCTACTAATGCAAAGTGCTGTTGTAGTAGTAATTACTGGTCAATTGTGAGTCAGTCTAGCTCAGAACCCAGACCAAAGTTCAACAAGAATGCACTTTTAGGAAATGCATTCGTCTGTCTTCATCTGAGTGTGAACCTCTGGTTAAAGCTGCTCTCCAGTAACATGAAGGGTATTGGGGGTGAAAGGTTGGAAGCAATCTGGGCACCATTCCCTTAATTTTCCAGAACATTCCCTTATTCCAGAATATCATTATCTTCCTGCTGCTCATCCATGACACTTTAATGAATTTGAAGACAATCAAATTAAGTCTGTGTGCATTCAACTGTGATTCCTCAAGTAACAAAGATGAAAATGAGGATCCGGTTTAGATATCTATAACCTAAACCTTGTTTATTTTACCCCCCACCTATGAAAACTTATCCATCCCTATTGGGATACCATAAAGAACTCTGTGTCTAATAACACCTGGAAATCCCCACGACTGTAAACTAAGTGTATTTTGGAGTGTATTAATCTCTGCCAAAGGATCCCCTCCACCCAGCCTCCTTTCCTGAACCCCCTTGCCGCCCACACAGGCGCGGGTCTCACTGGGAACCCTCAGCGAAATGAGAGCCCAGCAAACCAGTCATTGCTGCCGGCCCAGGGAAAACACCAGGTGCAGAGTCCAGCGCAGAATGTGAACTGGGAAAACACTTATAAATCAAGCAGGTTCCCAGGAGTAAAAGTACAAGTTAGCAAAAAATAACAACAAAGTAGCCGTGAAGTGTTAAATCAGAACAACGCAACAGCAAGCTAATTACAGTGGCCCCTACAGAAAGTCCAGAAGTGAAGACTGAAATGATAAGCTAAGAAAAAACCAGAGGAGCATTCTCACCTCCCACATCCTGCTACTTTTTATATATTAGGAGTATTGGTCCTCTGTGATACATGTTACAAATATTTTTTCCCAGTTGTCAGTTATCTTAAGACTTTGCCATGATTTTTTTAAATTTCCCATGCAAATATGTCTTATTTTTAGGTGGTTCAAATGATAGGTCTTTTGTTGCATATGGATTTTGAGTTGTATTTAGACAGCATCTCCCCACGTCTGTGCTACAAAGTCACCCATATTTTCTCCTAACACTGGTGGATTTCATTATTTTCTTCTTCTTTGAAACAGGGTCTTGCTCTGTCACCCAGACTGGAGTGCAGTGGCACACTCATTGCAGCCATGACCTCCCAGGCTCAAGTAATTCTCCCACCTCAGCCTCCCTAGTACCTAGGTCTACAGGTGTGCATCATGCCTCATTCTTTTTTTTTTTAAGTTGAGATGAGGTCTCCCTGTGTTGCCCAGGCTGGTCTTAAACTCCTGAGTCGAAGCAATTGTCCCTCTTTGGCCTCCCAAAGTGCTGGGATCACAGGCATAAGCCATCGCACCCGGCCAGTTTTCATCCTTGATCCATATGGAGTTTCTTCTTGTATATGGTTGTCTAGTGGTCCCCACACCATTCATCTAAAAGTCAGTTTTTGCCTCAGTGATTGTAGTTACCACCTTTATCATGTACTAAATTTCTACACACATGTGGGTCTATTCCTGGACTTTCTGTTCTATTCTGTTTGTCTGAATGTCTATGCATGTGCCAGAATAAAACCCTGAATTATGGAAGTTTTATGTAGTACATTATAATAGATGTTAAGTAGCTCTTTTTTTCCTGTGTTTCCCCAAATATTCTTGTACGCTTTTTAAATTTTGTTTTGTTTTTCTGTATGAACTTTAGTGTCTACTTGTCTGGCTCCAGATAAAGTCTTATTTGTATTTTTGCTGGGATCACATTAACTGGGAAGAACTGATATCTTTATGATATTTATGATGCTAAGTCATTCTACCAAGAACAGGGATATGTTCTTGGATATCTTTCCATATGTTCAAGTCTATCTTTGTGTCTTTCAGAGTGTTTTAAAGTTTGTTTTTTTCCTATATCAAACACACATATTTATTGTTAAATTTACTCTTAAATATTGCATCTTTTTTTGTTGCTGCATCCTATTACTTTTTGAAGCCAAGCTGATCTCAGCATTTGATTTCTGGTTCTATTTAAAGAGTAACATATTCTTTTCCACCTGCATTTTGGTTTTCTTTTGCCCAATCCACTAGTCTCTTTGTCAGGCTTTGAGGGTATCTATACTGACCATGTTAGAAGAACAAGAGACAACAGTAAGTCCAGGGTTTAAGACAGATGACATAAGACAGTGGTGAATAAGGCCTTCAGATCTTAGCAAGAAAAAATTTGCATATGTCTGGGGGCAAAGATAAGAAAGTATAAGACTCACATAGTTTAAAGTCTGCTTTTCTCCGTCAAGTAAACTCTATCAATCATTGTGACATCTTGGACAATCTTCCAAATCTTCTTTCCTCTTCTTGGTCTGATATAATACAGTATACTTATGAGTAATAGTATTAAGTTGATAAATCTCTACTATAAATTCTCCTTTCCTAATATTTTCCTAATATTTTCATGATCCAAACTCCATGTGGCCACAAGACTTTCTGATAGATAGTTGTCTCCAAGGCTTTCTATGAAGCCAAGTTAGAGGCAGGCCCCATAAACTGAACCACATCTCAGATTGTACATTTCTGTCTGATTTCAGACTCAGGGGTATTTAGCTAGTTTTCTCAGGTGGTTGGTACATGGTCCTGCTGAGACCAAGACCACTGGTTGGATTTTACTGAAAACCAGCCAGCAATCCTTTCCCAATGCCTCTCTTCCAATAGTACTTTAATCCCCCAGACGCACAGAGGAACAAGTGAGAAATCTGGACAGGTCATAGGAAATGCAATGCTGAATAGCAATTGGAGACGTTAAGCCTTTGGCAGGAATGAGAAGAAAAACCCCTACTGGGTCCTTTGCCTATAATACCTCTTTCTTCACCAGTTTCAATGTTGAACTTCTAAACACCCCTCAAGGTCAAGCTTAACC
Organism: Cacajao melanocephalus; assembly: GCA_963573385.1. NCBI lineage: Eukaryota > Metazoa > Chordata > Mammalia > Primates > Pitheciidae > Cacajao > Cacajao melanocephalus. The sequence continues at coordinate 34,232 of CAUYLG010048236.1, read as the reverse complement.
GTCACCCTTGGTACATAATTTTTCATGAGAGCCCTCTATCTCTTAAAGAAGTAATTGCTCTCTCATCTGTTTCCCTACTAAATTTTAAACATGCTTCTATTATCATTTTAATCATGTTTTATTACTGTTCCATCATTATTTGTTTCTATCTCTGTCTACCAGCTACATTTCAGACTCCTGGAGGGCAGAACTGTGTTTCATTCATCTCAGCACCCTCAAGATCTAGCAATTTAATTGAGTTAAATTGACCAAAGGAAGAGATTTGAACTTTTTTTTCTATTCACTGTTTGAGATCTATTAGTCATAGCCTCAGCGGGAAGGAGTGGTATAACTACTACCCAGCTCACATTTATGCCAAGATACCCCAGCTAGAGCTCCCTTGTGAAAGTGTGGAATGTCCTCCATACCTGCCTCCCTTTCAGCCTATTAATGAACTCTGAATTAGTACAATGGGCATTGTTTTAAGGATTAAATAAGATGATGCAACTAAGGCACTCATTAGTGAAATAATAGTAATTTTATTACTACACAGACTGATGAGAAAATTTGGATGACCAATAGTAGAGCTACCAAGTCAAGACCATTCCCTTAATGGATTGTTTTGTGATCCAACAATAGTTCTCTACCTTTATTCCACCACGACATATAGACGAGTGATGGCACATGTGGTACATGCTCCCAGGGTCACTTCTATGGACTGGCATATGGATTCACACAGACTATGGGCAAAGTCTGGTGCATTTGCTGAAACTCCCTGTCTCCTTTCCTTTTATCTCAAGAAAGCACACTGGAATATGTGTGAGAAAGAATGGCATAATTATAAAAATGCACATCTACTCTTGTTAGTTTTTAATAAAAAAAACATTTTTTCATTATTATGAATGACAACTCAATTCTTCATCATTACTAATAAATCACTCCAGCATACCTCTGTTTTGGCACGCTGGTGTTTTGTAACAAAACTCAGTTGGTAAGATCTACTGTTGTAGACCATGGGGTTCTAAAGCTGACCATTGTCACACTATGAAATGTTTGCAAACTTTCTACTCACCATAATGATTATGAAACATGGGCTCTGTCAAATGTGCCATCAGGATATTCTCATAGGCAGACATGACACAGAATGAAGCCAAACTGTGCCATAAAGATTTTAAAGCTCAGGGTCCTGGCAGGAAAGAGATGGCAAATTCAAAAGGATAGATTAAAGAGAGTTGGAGAAAAGGACAATTTACAAAGGCTTGGTGAGGTTTAGGGGAAATCAACAAGGAATGGTAAAGCACCCAAGGGCTAGCACCACCTGGAAGCTGCTGCTACCTACTTCCCCTAAGCACAAAGGGGAGGGCCAGGAGTCAGTTGCTGGAGCCCAGAGAGAACTGTAGCTGTAGGAAGAGGCTGCCTACAGGATAAAGCCGCTGACAAGCCCCAGCCCAGCATGAAGTGAGCCAGGGGAATAAGGCTTCAAAGTCCTTCTCCCCTTCTCCTGCCCATGCCTCCCACCAGCCAAACTGGAATTCAGTGGCAGAGGTCATAGATGCAGTTCAAAATGGCCAGTCTTCTGGGACAGAGGGCAGAGTGAGAGATGCAAAGTGTTATCTGGAGGGACAAGCAGAAAACATCCAGCACTGATGTCAGCCAGCTCTTTTCTTCTTGATTCCATGTTATGAATTCTATTTTTTAGATGTACTGGACAGGATTTGAGTCATTTCCTATTTGGTCGAAAAGAGAAAGCTCTTTTTTTTTTTATCAGCTAAAGCTAGAAACAACTAGACTGACAGAGATCCAACTAAACCGTAGAACTACACCGCTTCATCTCAAACCTAAATAAAAAGAGATCTCAGTCACTTCCCAGGCCATTTTAATTCACTTTCTTGAGAAAATTCTGAATATCTCACTCTCCTTATCTTCATTTTCAGATTATCAATTGGATAGAAGGTAAAGATAAAACTTAGCAGAATTTAAACTGACAGGGAGTGAAAAAAACTTTAAAAAGAACAGAAATATTAGATTTTTCCCCACCCTCTTCCTTTTTAATTCTTGTCATGCATATTCAAGAGGATTTTGATGGTTGACAGAACTAAAAGTTCTGTGTGCTCACTTTGATGATGCCTCTCCTGCTCCAGCTGGAATCTCTCCTGGTGAAAGGAGCAGAGGTCAGAATGACCTCCCCCTCCTTGCTGGGCAGGTAGGGGCTCTATTTGCATTTAAAGTTCGTTCATTTGAAAGTTTTCTTGAGAACATCAAATACTTACTCTTTTTAAAATTACATTTTTATTAGGCTGGGTGCAGTGGCTTATGCATGTAATCCTAGCCCTTTGAGAGATACAGGTGGGAGGATCACTTGAGGCCAGGGGTTTAAAAGCATCCTAGGCAACACAGCAAGACCCCATCTCTACAAAACAAAAATTAGCAGTGCATGGTGACACATGGCTGTAATCCAAGGTGTGCCCAAGCACAGAAATAAGAAGAGAGATGTTGCATAATCTGTGAGCGGTTACATTCTTGGTCTTTGCATATGCCTTACATTGTGGGCTCATCTCTGAGTGATCATACTCCCTGTGTCCTATTGAAGACAGTGCCTTTTTTTTTTTCTGTCAATCCAGCTTGGGCTTTTACAGCGTTACAGACATTATTGACTCTACAAGATGCTGTAAGCTCTGCACATGCCAGAGTGTGTAGGTAGACAGCTAGATGAGAAGTTCTGAGTAGCCACGTTGCAGTGATAGTGCTGCCTCTCCTGGAAGAGTCTGCTCGCCCTTCTCATCAGCATGACACTTGCCAAATTTCAGGAATTTCAAATGTAAGCTACCTAGGAGGCTGAGGCAGGAGGATGGCTTGAGGCCAGGAGTTCAAGACTGTGGTGAGCTATGATCACGCCACTGCATTCCAGCCTGGGCAACAGAGAGAGACCCTGTCTCTAAAAAATAAGTAAATAAAATTACATTTTATTGATTGTTTAAATAACGTATACATGCTAATTATATGTAATTTCTATAACTTGGAAAACACAAAAATATATAAAGAAAATAGAAGCAGTAAATATTCTTACCACACAGTGGTAACTATCATTAATGTTATATTCTCTTCACTCTTTCTATATGTAAATTTCCTAGGTAGACTTTCCACACTGTGTGCAGTTTTGCACCTTCCTTTATTATAGTTAATGTTATGGAACTATATTCTTTGTGTTATTAAATAAAGTTCAAAATAATAAAATGTAATGACTGTATAACATGTTACATATAAATGATTATATCACAAGTTATTTAATTATTCTCCTATTATTGAACATTTAGGTTTTCCCCATCTTCTTTATGATAAATAAGATTGCAATGAACATCTTCATTCACTCATGACTTTCAGAATCTATGGTAAATTTCTCAGAATACATGTCTAGAGGCAGAGTTACAACATTAATGTTGTACCTAACATCTGGCCAAAGTCTCTATCCAAAAAGATTATACCAATTTACATTCCCACCCACCGGGTAGAAGAATGACCATTTTTCCAGAACCTAGCTGACGCTGAGTGTTGGAATTTACTTTTATTCCCATCAATAGCATTTTGTTGTTGTTTTCACTGACATTTCTTTGTTCAGCAAAGTTGAACATCTTTTTCACACGTGTAGGCCCTTGAACTCCCTGCCCTGTGAGTTGTCTGTTTCTGCAGTTTGGCAGCTAAGTTTTCTTCCAAACTTTTGTTCCTCTCCTGAGGATCACAAAACTTTGTACAACTTTATTCCAATTCATTGAGTGTTTTCAGATGGTTGGTTGCTTTTAACAGAGTGAGTTGATTCCAAAAATGTCATTTCAGTTTGGCTTTTGACAGAGAGGGCCTATATGTTCAGTTGAATGCTGCCCAGACTGTTTTCCAAAACCATAACTAAAGTTATCTTAATTGTCTCTCTGAATATATTAAAATACACAGTAGCCTACAGTTTTCAGTCCATAAATCCACAGCTCTTGGAAACAAGTTTCTTTTGTGGGCCTCTCTAGGCCTAATTAGGACTATATGATCCTTTTTAGGTACTGGGAAGAGTGAGAAAAAACAGTTTGGTCAAGCATAGGCCTTTTGACATGCATTTTCAACTTGATGTGAAGCCAGAAATGTTACTACGAATGTGTCCTTGAGTGCCTGTGTGCCCTCCCACTGTTTCTATCGTAGGTGATGATGAGATTATTTCTATGCTTGGGCACACTTGCTGTGGCTACTAGAAGTTAGTGATCCCACAGGAGAGCCCAGGAAAGCCAAAGGGATTTAAGGACACAGAATCATTTTCCATCGCAAGTTGACCAATAATCTCAAGTACTGTTTGTTCAGTGCTTTCCATTTTACAAGCACTTCCTCATCCATAATCTCATTTGATACAACCACATGGGTTGTTTAACGCCAACACCTCTGGTTTGCAGGGATGATTACATGACTGGCTCAAAGTCACAGATAAGTGGCAGTATTCAAACTCCTGGCATCCGTCAGTAAACGTGACTTCAACTCTATTCTCCTGTCACCCTGGTACTTCGTTTCCTGAGCAATCTTTAGAAATGTAACAGGATCATGGAACTAGAATTTTAAAAGAAGAACAACAGCAACAACAAAAACAAGATACAACACTGCTCACCAACTTACTCAGTGGTCTGGAGTAAAAACAGTGCACAGCAAGGTGTGCCCAAGCACAGAAATAAGAAGGGAGATTTTGTGTAATCTGTTCAATGAGCAGTTACATTCTTGGTCTTTGCATATGCCTCACATTGTGGGCTCATCTCTGAGTGATCATACTCCCTGTGTCCTATTGAAGACAGTGCTTTTTTTTTTTTTTCTGTCAATCCAGCTTGGGCTTTTACAGCGTTACAGACATTATTGACTCTACAAGATGCTGTAAGCTCTGCACACGCCAGAGTGTGTAGGTAGACAGCTAGATGAGAAGTTCTGAGTAGCCACGTTGCAGTGATAGGGCTGCCTCTCCTGGAAGAGTCTGCTCGCCCTTCTCGTCAGCATGACACTTGCCAAATTTCAGGAACTTCAAATGTAAGAGGACATTTTTCCTACACTTGGGGCCACTGGTATCTCCCGTGGTGGATTTGGAAATTATCTCTCACAACTTGACCATGTTCACTGAGAACTTGGATGCTGAATGGTGAGTGAAGATAGGCAGCATTTTTTCTTAACACATAGGTATGTGCCTGTACAGATTTCCTAAAATGCTTGAACTTTCTGGGAGAAAAGGAATTTAGACCCCAAGTCACTGTTCTCATTATCAGGAAACTACACAACAAGGGACTAGTCTCAGTGCTAACTGAAATCAGCTTATTGAAAGCTACTATGTGGTTTCTGCTCAGAAAGCTTCCATCCGAACATCAGAGTCCTCACCAAAACCTGAACGATCAGAAGTCTCTGAATAAGCGGATCCCCAAACCCAACACAGCCATCAGGAGTAGGCATTTCCTATGGCATAATTGACTGTGGGTGCACGATTATTGAGTGAGGAGTAGCGCTTTGGGACCCAGGCAGCTTTCCTCTGATCGCCACTGGGAATTAGAACCCAGACTGTTGAAGTACCTGGTTCCCATTCCTATGCTCTTTCCACATCACCCACTGTCTCTCATTAACTCATAAGGGGTTTATCTGTCATCAGCAAAATATGTGCAAAATGGAGTCTTTAGACTCCATGATTCCATGATTCTAAAAAAAGAACAATATCTTTACTCAGGAAAGGAATTTCTCCCCCATCAAACTACAGTATCTACCAATCAGCACACACCTCCTCATCTTAATCTACAGCATGAAAATTAAGCCTCATCCCAGCATATGGGGTCATAAATGTAAAACTCACACCACCTTAATGGGGCATTCATCAGCCTAGGAAGAAGGTAGAGAGAGGAGGCCTTCTCTTGCCCACAAGAGTTCAATATGTGAGTAAGATACCTTCAAAGAATTATGCAATTCAAATGCAATCCCATCAAAGTTGGCCATTTTCAGGCACATGATGAGGGTCAAGTACTGTCTGGGGACATCATGGATATTTTATTTGGAAGTGCTAGAGTTCTTCAGTTAACTTTGAATCCATTTTTCCATTCTTCTTAGGAGTTCAGGATAAAATAACCTTTATAAGCAAATTTTAAAGTTTTCCAAAGTAAAAGTGCCTCTCCAGACACTCAAAAGCAACCAACACGTCTATGGTAATGTAAAAATGACACAAAATCGGCAGTCTGTCTTCGAGCTGTCATTCATTCACTGACATTGGGTGGTTTCAAACTCTTAGAATCTAAGGACAATGTATTGGGAGCTATGAAGCTTAGATTTACTTGTTTATTTTATTTATTTATTTATCTATTTTGAGATGGAGTCTGGCAATGTTGCCCAGGCTGGAGTCCGGCACTGTTGCCCAGGCTGGAGTCCAGTGGCGCAATCTCCGCTCACTCAACCTCTGCCTCCCTGGTTCAAACAATTCTCCTGCCTCAGCCTCCCGAGTAGCTGAGACTACAGCCATGTGCCTCCACGCCTGGCTAACTTTTTGTATTTTTAATAGAGATCATGTTGGCCAGGTTCGTCTCTAATGACCTCAGGTGATCTGCCTGCCTTGGCCTCCCAAAGTGTTGGGATTACAGGTATGAGCTACTGCAGCAGGCCAAGGTTTAGATCTATAGTCATACCTCTACCCCACCCTTTTTTTTTTTTTTTGAGCCAGGGTCTCACTGTGTTGCCCAAGCTGAAATATAGTGGCACAATCATGCCTCACTGCAGACTCCACCTCCCAGGATTAAGCCATCGTCCACCTCAACCTCCTGAGTATCTGGAACTACAAGTGTGCCCCATCATACCAGACTAATTTTTAAAATTTTCTGTGCAGGCCAGGCTCAGGGGCTCAGGCCTATAATCCCAGCACTTTGGGAGGCCAAGGCGGGTGTATCACGAGGTCAAGAGATCAAGAACATTCTGGCCAACATAGTGAAACCCTGTCTCTACTAATATACAAAAATTAGCTGGGCGTGGTGGCACGCATCTGTAGTCCCAGCTATTCAGGCGGTGGAGGTTGCAGTAGCAGAGATCACATCCCTGTACTCCAGCCTAGCGCCTTGTGATAGAGCAAGACTCTGTCTCAAAAAAAGAAATTTTTTTTTTCTGTAGAAACACGGTCTCACTATGTTGCCCAGGCTGGTCTCGAATTCCTGGGTTCAAGCCATCCTCCTGTCTGGGCTTCCCAAAGTGCTGGGATTACAGATGTGAACCACTACACTCTGCCCACACCACATTTTTAATATCAACAGGTGAGACTGGCTCTGTTTTAGGTTCATACATCCATCTTTATTGACTAATAGAGATCACACTAGACTTTGCAATTAGGTGACATTTAAAATCCCATCCCCCTTTTTAAGCTGTTTAATTTTAGCTTCTGTTATTTGCATCCAATTGAGATCTGATTAATAGAGTATCTCAAAAAATGTGTTGACCAGGAAATTAGAAAGTCACTCTTTTGATTATCTGTTAAGTGACTTTTATAATGAATCAGTGCCAAATTTATAATTTTCTCAATTAATTCTAGTTATAAGGCTTCAAAAGTTTTTTATGAAAAATTTATTTTGTACATTCATTTACCATGATTATACTCCTTATTCTGAACAAACTGTTTATGGTAGAAAAAGGGAGTAGAGAGGGCCATCTTCATCAGTCCAAAAAGTGTGCTTATTTGATTTCTGGAGAATTGTTTGTCTGATCATCCCTATTTTTAATTTGTAAAAGTTGGTGACTGTGCTAAAACATAAATCTCTCACTCTGATTTACTGATTTCCCCTCAATTTCATCTCCATCCTGCTAATCTGTAATCAAATAACCCCATTAATGCCCCCCTTCATTCAGCTGGGAGAAAAGATGCATTTTAAATCTTTTAATATTATTTAACAAAGAAAATATAGCACACCTCTGTACATTTTTTAAAAGTTCTGAACAATTGTTATTAGTAACACAACATTTCAACTTAATGCCACATAAATATAACCAACTAACTAAAGAATATGTCTCAAAAATTCATTAGCAAGTCAGTTAAGTGGAACTCAGAGCACATTTTCCTAAACACATGGTCTTATTGTTGGTGGATAGATTCCCAGACCAACCCTCTACTACTCGTTACAACTCATCTTAATCTACAGCATGGAGGTCAGGCATCATCCCAGCATGTGGGGACATAAATGTAAAACTCATACTACCTTAATGAGATATTCATCAGCCTAAGAAGAAGGTAGAGAGAGGAGGCCTTCTCTTGTCCACAAAAGTTCAATATGTCGGTAAAATGCCTTCAAAAAATTATGCGATTCAAATGCAATCTCATCAAAGCTGGCCATTTGCAGGCACATGATGAGGGTCAAGTACTATCTGGGGACATGATGGATATTTTATTTGGAAGTGCTAGAGTTCTTCAGTTAACTAAGAAGCTGTGCTTTAGTTGTGATGGTTCCCAGTTGTGATGGTTAGTATTATCAATTTGATTAGATTGAAGGATGCAAAGTATTGTTCCTGAGTGTGTCTGTGAGGGTGTTGTCACAGGAGGTTAACATTTGAGTCAGTGGACTGGGAGAAGCAGACCCACCTTCAATCCAGGTGGGCACCATCTAATCAGCTGCCAGCATGGCTAGGATAAAAGCAGCCAGAGGACCAAGGAAGGACTAGACTGGCTAAGTCTTCTGGCCTCCCCTTTCTCCTGTGCTGGATGCTTACTGTCCTTAAACATCAGATTCCAAGTTCTTCAGCTTTTGGACTCTTGGACCTACCCCAGTGGTTTCCCAGGGGCTCTTGGGCCTTCGGCCACAGACTGAAGGCTGCACTTTTGGCTTCCCTACTTTTGAGGTTTTGGGACTGTGACTGGCTTCCTTGCTCCTCAGCTTGCAGACGACCTATTGTGGGACTTTACCTTGTGATCATGTGAGTCAATACTCCTTAATAAATTTCCTTTCATATATACATCTATCCTATTAGTCTTGTTCCTCAGGAGAACCCTGACTAAATACCAGTCCTTCAGAAGCCCCTAAGCCAGGATCCTGAGCCCCATAGCATAGTCAAAACTCAAGTCCTATAATTAATCAGATGGGTGATCTCAATGTATTCTCTCCTATAAAATGGGTATACTATTGGCTACCTTTTAAGAAGTGTATGAAATAATGAAAGTAGTGCTATTAATACAGAGCTTGGCACAAAATAAATCATAATAATGACTATGGTGATAGTAATGACAAAGACTTTTGAGATTTAGGCCCCTCTGTACCTAAGATAAAGAAAGGCCTTAAAAAAAGTAAGAAATAAAATTAAAAATTAAAATTAAAATATAGAAAGGCTTAAGAATTTGTTTCTCATCTCAAGTATGTGTTCACCTTCTATTTATTGAGAAAATCCATGCTGAGTGTATTGGTTTCCTGACGCTGCCATCACGAAGTACTGGGTGGCTTAAACAACAGGAAACATCATCTTACAGTTCTGGAAGCAGGAAGTCTGATGTCAAGGTATTAACACTGTTGGTTCCTTCTGAGGGCAGTGAAGGAGAATCTGTTCCCTGTCCTTCTCCTAGCTTCCGGTAGCCTCAGGCATTCCTTGGCTTGTAGATGGCATTCTTGCTGCACCTTCACCTCATCCTCCCTCTGTACCTGTGTGTCTATCTGACCAAATTTTCCACTTTTATAAGAAATGCATCATATTGGATTAGGACCCAACCTAATGGCTGCACCTTGACTTGATCATCTGTAAGACCCTGTTTTCAAATAAGGTCACATTCATAGCTACTGGGAGTTAGGATTTCAACATCTTTTGAGGGGACACAATTCAACATGAAACAATAAGTGAAAATTTTCACTGAGCATCTCCCAGTGAAACATCGGGACAGGTTTCAGGAAGGGGAGGGAGAGAACGTCTCAGCATCTCTAGGTCCCTGGAAGGAGAAATTGGGGCTCCAGCATAGCTACTGCCATCTCCAAGAGCAGGAGCTCTGAGAATGCTACAGGGTAATGGTGATAAACTCGGGAATCATCCCCAAAAGTAAGGCAAATCATCCACTTTACCCAAGTAGATATCCAAATGCCAGCCTCACCTTTTCTTTTTCAGAGTTTTTCTTGTTTCAGATCATTAGCTTGCCTCCCTTCCTGAGCAACAAAAGCATCTTAAGAAATTAGTTGTTCTTTCTGGCTATTAGGATCCTGAACAAATCATCATATTATTCAATTCCTAACAATGGGTTTCCAACACCTGGGATTTCATCAATTTTTCAAAACTCCTCAAAGTGAAATGAATTACATGTCCAGTTAAATGTTTAAAACAAGCACATATGTCTCACAGCACTTTTGGAGGATGAGGTCATCAAGAAATCTAACAAATGACATGAGGGTATCCCAGTTCTCCCAAGTTGGGAATCACAGCACTAAATAGCATGCCTGACCTCTGGAAGGAAAACCAGCTCCCCCTGGTGACTCATTTGCAAGCAGGAAGTAATTTTTCCATTGGGAGACTGTGTATCAACAGAGTGAGTTCTTGGTGTTCTCCCAGGGTTGTAGTGAACCAGGCAGGGGGTGATCTGGGCTCACCCTTCCCATGGGCAGAACACCCCCCAAGTTCCCGCAGGGGGTCTACAGTGGGAGGCTTCTTTTGAAATAAAGCCACTCAATTATTCACAATAATGCTTCAACTCTCAAAACATCACAATGAGCTGGTCTCATGCAATATTTTAAGAGACAAAAGTTCAGGTTTGGGGGATTTTTTTGAGACAGAGTCTCGCTCTGTTGCCCAGGCTGGAATGCAGTGGTGCAATCTCGGCTCACTCCAACCTCTGCCTCCTGGGTTCAAGTGATTTCTCGTGCCTCAACATCCCAAGTGGCTAAGATTACAGGCATGCACCAGCATGCCTGGCTAATTTTTGTATTTTTAGTAGAGACGGGGTTTCACCATGTTGGCCAGACTAGTCTCAAACTCCTGACTTCAAGTGATCCACCTGCCTTGGCCTCCAAAAGTGTTGGGATTACAGGTGTGAGACACCGTCCCGGGCCAAAAGCTCAGGTTTCTAACATTCCAGTGGATAAAAATCCGTGAGCAATTGTCCAACAATACTAAGACAAAGGGAGGGTCTTTTGCCTGGGTCTTGTCCCCTCTGGCCCCTCTGGTTACTTATTTTTCAGGTTCAGCTGAAATGTTTTTTGTTTGTTTGTTTGTAGAGACCCATTCCCGACCATCCTCATATTCATTAATCTTCATTACACCATCCTAGCTATTTCCTTCATATTTCTACTATCTATCCATTACATTTTATATGTTTGATCCTTCTTGTTCATACAAATAGAAGCTTCAGAAGACCAAGAGCCTTGCCCATCCTCTTCTCTGCTTTAGCCCCCATTCTGATACTGTGCCTGGCACAGAGTAGATGCCCAATAAAATATGTGTCAAATGATGAATGTTCTAAATGAGAAGCAGGTGAACCTTTATCCTCAGAGCCCCGTTAACTGGTGTGCAAGGTGTGGTACATACTGTAGGTTGGATGGAGCAATAAAATATTGACTTGCAAAATATTACTTTCTTGAATATTCACTCTGGCCTGCATAAACAGAAGGAGCCCTTAGGAATTATCCTGCAAGGCTGATTTAGTAGAATCATTGGCACTTGTGTAAAATTTTGGAGAATAATGTCCTAAGCACAGATGCTATTTTTCAGAACTTAACACCGGGAAAAACCTTCTGGGACTAACTCTGTGGGAATGAGGCCCTTTTTATGTCATGGGTGATGTATGAACTGATGGCTCATGAAAGGTGAAGCTCAGACTAAGTTATCGGACTTTTTCCTTTTGAGTTATAGCACAGCAAGTCGACTTGACCGATGACAGTCACTGATGAGAGTGAGCAGTCTGTGGGCTTGTTTATACTACCAAAGAGAACTGACAATACGGCCCAATTTAGTGCCTACAACCCAGCATAACTAAACAAATTCTCTTTCTAGCCCAAGTCAAAGCTCATCTAAGGAGAGCTGGATTTATGGGAAACAAATGCCCAAGAGAGTTGATCAGTCTGCGGTGCTTGTTTTGGGACAAATTACTTCAAAAGCCACAAATTAGGACCCTCTAGAAACTAAATAAGAAGAAATTAAATGGCGCAACTAGGTTTCTGGCATCTGGTGCTCGTGAATGTTGGGCAAGGCCGTTTGTAGTAGTAAGGGAAGTTCATGGGGTCACGCAGCACCACCGAACCAGTCACCAGCTCACAGAGGCAGGGAGACTCCATCACTCAGAGTCCAGGAGGGCTTCTGCTCAGCCGCGGACTTTTAATGACAACATCCATCAACGAGTAAAGGGTTTCAAGGACAAAGGTCTTCTAGAAAGGGCTAGTTTACCTGTTCTGTGGGCAGGTCCAGAGATGGGGTTCCCTGACACAGAGGGGCCAAAGACAGGACTTCCTCCCCGGAGAGCAAAAATAAATACTTGGGGAAAGAAACTGAACAGAAGATTTACATCTTTTTTACTGTTACAACTTCTGTGTTAGAGAAAGTGGGACAAGTTCCAAGGAAATCTGCCTCCCATCCTTTTGCGGAAATAAATTGTGCTTAGGCTCCAAATGGAGTGGCGTTTCTGCATCTGTCTTCTCGCAGAACAATGTTTCTTAGCCTTTGTGGGGGAGGGAGGGTCATGGAGCCTTGTGAGTGTGTGGACCCTCTAACGGAGGAAATGTAACACCATTTCAGGGGTGTGATACACCCCATTTAAAACTCATTCAGGGACCCACTAGAGATCGTTGTATTCTTTGAATAAAAGTGGCTCACTGTTGAGTCAGAATTGGTGGATGTTGTCAAGAAGTGATTTTTACAGAGAGAAAGATGGGAGAGAAGGTAAGAGAGACTTCCCTGGAAGAAAACTCTGTCCTCCTCAAAACCTAGCCCTGCCAAGTCACATTACAAAGGTTAAGTATATGTAAATGACATGTAGGAATGACTTTAACAAAGGGGAAACTGGAAAAGTTTCCCCACTCTTTGGCTACTTGAGTGATTCTCCAATGGGGCCCAGTCACTGTCATGCCCTTCCCTCCTTCTGTAACTGTAAGTGATTTAACAAGGTTTATGGCTAAAAATAAAGCAATAAAGGGCCCAGTGAACACTGAGATAGATGTTTTTCTATTGCAGACCTTGGGAGATGAGTATCATGACTACCGTCTGACACATAAAGCAATAGCCTGTGTGGTTAGAGAAAGCTAGCTTTATTTTAACACCCTCTACATTCATTAGCTCATGTAAATTTCACAGTCCTAAGAGATGCGTGTCGAAATTCCAATTTTATTAGTGAAAAAGCTGAATTGAGAAAGCTTAGATGATTTTCCAAGGTCACCAGTAAGTGACAGAGGTAAGAGTTGAACCCAGAGCTGACTGACTCCTAAGTCCCTGACCTTCCAGCTGCACCACGCAGCCAGGGAGCTCATCTTCACAAGAGACTGTCCGACCCAGAGCACACCTCCTGATTCCCAGCCTCCGTATGGTGCATCCTCTGGGAATGTCCCTTCTCTTAGTCAATGATTGGACCCATGCAGATGGGCTATATATTACCTCGTGCAGCCTCTATAAATACCCCATGAGAAGGTCTTATCTGGTTCATTCTGCAGACAAGGAAACCAGGCTTGGAGAGATAAATGACTTACCCAAGGTCACACAGCTGAGTCTCTGGCTCTAAAACTTGCAGGTTTTTTTTCCATTACATGAGTTTCCTTTTGCAAGAAATTGAGCAATTCCTTCAAGAAGCCCATCTCATATTTGCCATCTGGGGATTCACGTTTCGGATTGGTGCTAATCCCCACACCAGGCATCCCTGTAGATAAATCCACCAGCTCCAAGATGCTTAGGTCTTTGCTCCCCTAAAGCGTGACCAAAGTAGACCATGCCTGGCACCCTTTTACTCAGAAGGAGGACTTAGAGTGTGCTGAGCCTCAGAAAAGCAAGCCTTCAGTGCTCAGGCAGAGGCTGCTTTTGTAATGCTCTGTGCATCTGTCAGATGACACCAGAAGTTGCAGTTCTGAAAGCTGGAGCCACAGAAGGACCTTCTGTTGGACTTTCCATGTCTTCCCTCCGTATTCTATCTCATGGTAAACATGGAGGGACAGCAGAGCATGATGGTTAGAACTGACTTAACATGGATTGCCTGGCAACACCTCTTCCAGGCTGTGTCACCTGGGCCAAGTTACTCAACCTCTCTGTGCCTCAGCTTCCTTATCTATACAATGGAATAGATAGTGCAGGAGGTTGATACGGTAATTATAGGAGTTAAAATGTGTAAAACACCAAGAAAAGGTCTGTCCCATAGCTAGTGCTGGTTGGTTAAATAAAAATGCATAATGCTGGCAACAAGCTGCTCTGGCAGTGTGAATATCTCTTATTCTCTGAGTGCGTCAGTCTGTGGTCAAGAACTCTCTTCAGTCCTACTAGATTTCCAAAAGGCAGAAACTTAATCCAGAACTTGGCACCTGCCGAGGCAGAGGCTGCATGCGGAGGTCCTCGGGTCTCCTGAAATGCAGCCCAGGCAAAGCCTACCTTTCCTATGGGCCAAGCAGTTGACACACATCTCAGCCTGGTGGTGTGCTCTAAGAGGTGGTTTCATTCCAAACCCCACAATGGCCATCTGATTTCAAGGGAAAACTGAGGGGACTGAAACCCTGACAGCCTTTGAGCCTGAGGTTCCCAGGGCTGCCTGAGAGCTGTGGTCTGCAAGGGTCTCTGGGAAGGCTACGGGAGCAACCTTTCACTGAAGCCTGTCCCCTCTACGCATCTGTTTGCTGTCCCACTGACCAGCCTTATCCCAGGCCGGGTCGTGACAACCGCTAGCAGACCTCCGATGAGCATTTCCACACTTTTGCAGGGAAAGGTCAACGCCTTAGATTAACAACCTCTCATTACCCTCCCACCTCACCAGGCTCAAAAACTGCTCTGCTGTGGAGTTTGGAGTCTGCGGGGCCTGAGCTGATTCCAACAGCACTGAAACCCAGGTGGGAAAAGAGAGCCAGCCATTCTTGAGAATAGGCATAAGACTTGAGGCAAAGACTTGTTTCAAGATGAGTTTGACACCAGCCACCAGCACCCAAACTGAATCTTCTCAGACATGGCCCCAGATTTGTTTTGTTTTTGTTTTTGTTTTTGAGATGGAGTCTTGTCTGTCACCTAGGCTGGAGTGCAGTGGTGCGATCTTAGCTCACTGCAACCTCTGCCTCCTGGGTTCAAGCAATTCTCCTGCTTCAGCCTCCTGAGTAGCTGAGATTAAAGTGCGCCCCAACACATCTGATTTTGCATTTTTAGTAGAGACAGAGTTTCACTGTGTTGGCCAGGCTGATCTCGAACTGCTGACCTCGTGATCTGCCTGCCTTGGCCTCCCAAAGTGCTGGAATTACAGCCGTGAACCACAGTGCCCGGCCCCAGATTTGTGTATGACCTCTGAGCAGCCTATTCACAGAAGAAAAACACAGGAGGAGTTACTACTTCCGTAATGCCTAGGCTTCCCAGAGCTCTTCACCAGATCCTTCCTTCCTTCTTTCCTTCATTTCTCCTTCCTTCCATCCTTTGTCCTTTGTTCCTTCCTTCCTTCTCTCCTTCCTTCCTTTGTCCTTCCTTCCTTCATTTTTCCTCTTTACCTTTTTCTTCCTTCCCTTGTCTGTCCTTCCTTCCTTCGTCCTTTGTTCCTTCATCCTTCCTTCCTTTTTTCCTTCCTTTCTTCCTCTGTCCTTCCTTCCTTCCATCCTTCCATCCTTCCTTCATTCTTCTTTCCTTTCTTCCTTCATCCTTCTTGCCTTCATTTTTCCTCTTTGCCTTTTCCTTCCTTCCTTCTGTCCCTCCTTCTTCCTTCCTTCCTTCCTTTTCTCTCTCCTTTTAGTCCCAAGCACAGCAATGTATTTGTAAAAATAAAATTCTTGAAAAGTAGAGCAGAGAGGTGAGTTCCGAAGGGGAGAAATATTGCCACTGTCATGTGCAGCAACAGCCAGACCATGAGCACAGACAGAAGGAAGGTGTGAACAAGGTCAGCCAACATCAGCCCGTCCCGTGTGGTTCACTGAGGTTGTCACACAGCCTGCCAACAAGATTGCACAGGGAGGTTTTACTACGCTGCTATCTTCTCTCCACTTGATTCTTGGCTCTGATTACAAAACACAGGCAGTGATGGGCTGGGCACCCATGGGACAGCCACTTAGAACTCCCTCACTCATCCCTCTAAAGAAAGAGTTTGAGAAAAATAAAGTAGCACAAAAACCCCCATAGGTATTTCATCAGCTCTTCCCTGTCAGCAATTTCCCTTTGGTTCCATTTTTTTTCCTTTATTACTCTTTTTTAGTTTATGGTGTCTTCCAAATGCTAAGCATGCTTTGCTCCAATGAAGTTCAAACACAAAGGTAAGCTTTTATTTTCCTAAGAAGACATACTGATGAAAAGCTTGAAGGTCCCTCCAGACAAGATTCCAAAGCTTGAAGTAAACGTCCAGACAAGATTCCAAACCATCCCTTAATTCTTGGTCTCTACAGATCTAACTTGGCAAACTATCCATTGGGAAAGCATTCACTCATGCTGTCAGTCACTTGTTCAGCAGGTAGTTATTGAATATCTTCTGTGCATCAGGCGCCATCTAGGCTCTGGAGGCACAAAGTCTGCTTTTCTGAGGCAATGACAGAAACGTTCTGGGAATATACGTTTTAAAAGTTGTGGGGCAGGCGTGGTGGCTCATGCCTGTTAATCCCAGGACTTTGGGGTGCTGAGGAGGGCGGATCACAAGGTCCAGAGATCGAGACCAGCCTGCTAACATGGTTAAATCCCATCTCTACTAAAAATACAAAAAATTAGCTGGGCGTGGTCGCACGCGCCTGTAACCCCCAGTACTCAGGAGGCTGAGGCAGGAGAATCGCTTGAACCTGGAAGCCAGAGGTTGCAGTGAGCCAAGATCACGCCACTGTACTCCAGCCTGGGCAACAGAGTGAGACTCTGTCTAAAAAAAAAAAAAAAAAAAAAAAAAAAAAAAAGATATGATAACACATAGGAGAGATTCCTATTTTTATGTTGGAGAAGATTCCAAATTGAAGTACTGTTCCTAATTCTTTACCCTTCCCTGCATTTATACCTTTGTCATGGCTTCATCATGGCTTTGGGCTTGACCATGTGACTTACTATGGCCAGTGGCAGGTGGGCAGAAGTGAGAGGAGGCCAGTTCTGAGACCAGGACTTAAGAAGCATCACATATTTCCACTAGTCTTCTTGCACCTTTACCATGGAGATGAGAACATGACCTGGCTTGCCCACTGGTCTAAGCAGTGGAGCCACCTGAGTGAATCCACAGGTCTGCAGTGATTCTCATGCCTCGACCTCCGGAGTAGCTAGGAGTATAGGTGCCTGCCACCACACCCAGCTAATTTTCGCATTTTTAGCAGGGATGGGGTTTCACCATGTTGACCAGGCTGGTGTCGAACTCGTGACCTCAAGTGATCCTGTCTTCCTTCATCCTTCTTTCCTTCCTTCCTTCCTTCCTTCATCCTTCCTTCATTTTTCCTCCTTGCCCCTTCCTTCCTTCCATTTCTGTCTCCTTTAAGTCCCAAGCATGGCAACGTATTTCCGCAGCCACCATGCCCTGCAGCAGAGCCACCCAGCCTTTCAGCAGAACCCCAGTTAACTCATGGACCTGTGAGCAGTCATAAATAATTACTGTTTTAAGCCATAAGTTTTGGAGTGGTTTGTTATGCAGCAATATCCAACCCTTACCGAAATTGGTACTGCAGTCAAATCCCAAAATATGTGGTATTTGTTTTGGGCCTAGGAAGCAGATAGAGGCTGAAGAAAGGAAACTGTTAGAGGAAGCTGGAGAACTGCGACCTATGCTTTGTAGCAGTAAAATATCTGGTAAAACTGTCACCTGAGCTAACCTGGAAGATAGAAAATGTGCCTAATGAACCTATGAATTTGGGCAAGAAGATTGCCAGGCAGAAGGTTACAACTGGAAGACTGCAGCACATATGACAGAGTATAGCTTAGAGGAGAACTGGTCAGCTTGCAAGCAGAATTTAGAGGGAATATAGACAGCCCAAACTAGCTCGGTTGGAAAACAGAACTGTTTTTTTATCCCAGCCTTTCCAGCCAGTAAAAGACTCCCAAATAAAATACAACCTGGAGACAAAGATCAAATCAAGGGTGTGGCCATTAAGATACAGCTTAGAAACAACCAATTTAGGGCACTGCCTGTTAAGCCAAGTCCCCAGGGTAACGACCAGACTCCAGGAGAAATAAGATAGCCCCCAGTCATTTCTCAAACTTTCGCATGCTTCAGAATCACCCGGAGGCTTAACACAGCTACCCGAGCACCACCTTCAGAGATTCAAATTCAACAGTTACAGGAAAAGGCCCAAGAGCTTGTACCTTGAACACGCTCCCAAGTGGTACTGATGTGTCTGTGAGTAGCCCTGGTCTAGGAAAGCCTTCCAGCTACACAACCAGGTTTCTAGAAAACTTAAAGGCATAGGCCCACAACAACCTGTTATACACCAATTAATAAGAACTATGGAGTGATAGACAGACAGAGAGGTATATCCCAAATGAATTTTGACACATGGGTAGACTAGAATAAAGTATGTTAACAACTAGGCTGGGCAAGTTGGCTCACGCCTGTAATCCCAACACTTTGGGAGGCTAAGGTGGGGGGATCATGACGTCAAGAGATCGAGACCAGCCTGGCCAACACGGTGAAACCCTGTCTCTACTAAAAATACAAAAAATAGCTGGGTGTGTTGACACATACCTGTAGTCCCAGCTGTGGGTAGGAGACCCCACAGGTGCCGAGGCAAAGGTTACTCGGGAGGCTGAAGCAGGAGAATCGCTTGAACCCGGGAGGCAGAGGTTGCAGTGAGCTGAGATGGTGCCACTGCACTCCAGTCTGGGTGACAAAGTGAGACTCCGTCTCAAAAAAAAAAAAAAAAAGTTAAAAACTCATAAAGGCATCAGGAAAAATAGCTAATGCATACCATGCTTAATATCTAGGTAATGGATTGATGGGTGAGCAAACCACTATAGCACATGTTTACCTATGTAACAAACCTGCACATCCTGCACATGTACCCTGGAACTTAAAATAAAGAAAAAAAACTCATAAAGGATCTTCCCCAAATTTTATTCCTTCTGTTTTATTGTTTGTGCTGAGAAATTGTGTCCTTATATGTAAGTTAATAAAAATGAAAGAAATTTGGTCCTTTCTACATCACTCAATTCTTTGAACTTTTTAGAAAAATGCTAAAATCACAGAATAGGCCGGGCGCGGTAGCTTACACCTGTAATCTCAGCACTTTGAGAGATTGAAGCGGGTGTATCATGAGGTCAGGAGTTCGAGACCAGCTTGGCCAAGATAGTGAAGCCCCGCCTCTACTAAAAAAAAATAAATAAATAAGCCGGTCATGGTGGCACGCACCTGTAGTCCCAGCTACTTGGGAGGCTGAGGCAGAAGAATCACCTGAACCCAGGAGGTGGAGGCTGCAGTGAGCCAAGATCGTACCACTGCACTCCAGCCTGGGTGACAGAGTGAGACTCCGTCTCAGAAAAACCAAAACAAAACAAAAATCACAGGATAAGCATTTATTGTCTTTGATTTTAAAAGTTCTATCAATTTAAAACTCAAATCCTATTATAATTTTTTTAAATACAAAGAATTAGAAATCATCAGACTTGCATAAAGGTTGAACTCAGACAATATAATCATTTACTTTCTCAATGTAAATGTCTTCTAAAAAGACCTTCTCAAAAGTTATGCATTAACCACTAAATATACAAATTATGTTTTCACTGAAAACCACCCTGCTTAATCTGCCATCCTCACAAAGATTAGGGGAAATTAAAGTATCAATTTCAATACGCTACTACCAAGATAATGTTTGTTATACATTAGGTTACATAAATTTTGGTCTAAATCTTGAATCACTTAAACCCAAAACTATCGATAAGAAAATGTGTGTGGGATACATTCCTATTTGATCTTTTTGACCACATCTTCAAAATTGTTTTTTCAGGTAATCATTAGGAAAAAATTGTTCCTTTATCTCACCTTTTTAGGGCAAAAATGTCTTTTCTTACCACTTTAAAAATTCTTTGTCTTTATTTGTAAAACTCAGAACGTTTTTTTGAGAGTATTATTGGCAAAAATACTTCTGGCCTTGACTATAAAGGACTGTGGCTCTTTAAAAAGTAGAAAGACCTCTGAGCCCCCAGCTTTCTCCAGGCTGAAAGCATTCTGAGAAACTTGCTCAGATGAAAAAAAGGGCTTTTTTCTAAAGCCCCTTTCAGAAGTGGTGGTCAAGGCAGATGATGTAAATGGAAGGACAACCATCCTTCCATTTCCATTTATACTGGGGTGCAGTATTGTCCCCAGTTCCTTATCCCTCCTTTGTCATGGGCTTATTATGAGTATCTCTTGGCTTTGGGTTTGGCCATGTGACTTGCTGAGACCAGTGGCCTGTGGGAAGAAATAGGAGAATTTCAGATGGAAATTTTTATTTTGGTTATTTACTTCCTGTTTCACCTCCGAGTGTTGGGTATTTAAGGTGCAAAGACTTGTCATTTTAGTCTACAGGTCTCCATGACATCCTGCGGATCAAATCAAGCCCTTTGGGGCCCAGTGATGGGGGTAAGGGCATTTGCATGTTGGAGGAAAGTGAATAGTTATGATCAAAGTGGTGCACTGTAGTAGATGGACTTGGTCTTAATTCTTCTCTCTTCCCCATCACACATCCACATCCTTGCTATGGCCTCACACTGCCCCTTGAATTTAGAGTTGGCCCTGTGACTTACTATAGCTAATTGCAGGTATGTCTCAGTGGGTCCAGACTTTAAGAAATGTCATGTTTCCACTCACTCCGTTATGCCTCTGCCTTTGTCATAAGAACAAATCATGGCCATACCCCTGGTTCAAACAAGGTTGGAAACCTGTGGAACAGTGCCAGCTAGCAGACCCAGCAGACCCAGGAGATCCACAAGCCCAAAGCTGGGCCACCCAGCGCAACCTCACCTAATCAACTGAACTCCACATGACCTACAGATAAGTGATGGCTATTTTCAGCTACAAAGTTTTGAACTCATCTATTACACAGCAAAGGCTATCTAATACAATGAGGGGAGAGCACTTTCCTGCAGAAACCATCAACTAAGCCAATAGTTAAAACTGGAGCGGAAGTGGCACCTAAGCAAATGAAAAGATGCTCAATGGCATATGTCATCAGGAAATGGAAATATTAAAACAACAAGGAGATACCACTGCACACCTATTAGAATGGCCAAAATCCAAGACACAGCACCAAATACTGGTGAGGGTATGGAGCTATGGGATCTCTCACATATTGCTGGTAGGAATGCAAAATGGTACAGCGCTTCAAAAGACAGTTTCTTACAAAGCTGAACATGGTCTTATCATACATCCTAGCACTCATCCTCCTGTATTTCTCCAAATGAGTTGAAAACCTACAATCCCCCAAAAAACCCTCACATGAAATGCTTATAGCAGCTGTATCCATAATTGCTCAAACTTGGAAGCAACCAAGATGTCCTTCGATAGGGGAATAGATAAACAAACTGCAGTACATCCGTACCATGGAATATTATTGTTAATAAAAAAAAAGTTTTCAAGCCATGGAAAGATATGCATGCATATTGCTAACTGAAAGAAGCCAGTCTGAAAAAAGATACATACTGTATGACTGCAACTATATGACACTCTGAAAAAGGCAAAACTATGAACACAGTTAAAAAAATCAGTGGTTGCCACAGGTTTAAGGGGAGGGAGGAATAGAGGAACAGGTGAAACACAGGGGATTTTTAGGGCAGTGAAACTATTCTTTAAGATGCTGTAATGGTGGATACTTGACATCATGCATTTGTTGAAACCACAGAAGTATACAACATAAAGAGTGAGCCTTAATGTAAACAATGGACTTTGGTTAATAAGAATGTATATTTATTCGTCAATAGTAACCAATGTACCACCCCTCTAATATAAGATGTTAATAACAGGTGCAACTGTGGAGGGGGTAGAAAGGCAGTACATGAGAACTCTATACTTCCTGCTCAATTCTTCTATAAACCTAAAGCTACTAGAAAAAATGAAGTCTATTTAAAAACTCAAAAAAAAAAAGGTGTGTGTGGGGGGACCCTATGCCATCTTAAAATAAAAATGAAACTAATGGTGGAGGAGCAGAATTTAGCCAGCTGGGGAAAAGGCGTGGAGAGCAGGGCACAATGGAATAAAAAATATTGCAGGCAGAGGGCGTGGCTAAGCAGGGGCTGAGGCCAGTGATGAGAGACCGGTTCATGCTCCAGCACTGCACGGAGTGCAAAAGGATGAGGGGTGGATAGAGATGCGGCTCACAGGACATTGGACACCATGTTGGGGAGTTCTAATTTTATCCTGGGAGCACGGGGAAGTCACTCAAGGGTTGTAAGAAGGGAGTGACCTGGAGATTTTTGCTTTAGAAAGAGCATTCTTGTCGCATTATGGAGAATCATTAGGAGAGAAAATAAGCCCGGAGGCAGGGAAGCCTTTAAGAGGCTATTGCAATAGTTCAAGTGCAGGGAGCTATTACTGTGCTAGTTATTTTTCATTTGAGCCTCCAGATCCACTCTGCTGTCTCTGCCCTACTTTGTGCAGAGAAACGGTTGTAATCAAGTTTCAGCAATTGTGGATAAAACTGCTATAAATATTTGTGTAAGAATTTTTGTGTGGATATAAGTTTCCAACCCACTGAAGAAATAGCAAGGAGTATGATTGCTGGAATGTGTGATACGATCACCTTCAGCTTGGTGAGAAACGTCTGTCTTCTAAAGTGCTGTACCTTTTGAATTCCCACCAGCAATGAATGAGAGATCCCGTTGCTCTACACCCTCATCAGCAATTGGTGCTTAGTGCAGGAGGGAGGAGGCGGATGCCGGAGGACTGCCTCTCCAGGGCTCCCCTGCCCTTTGGTGTCAGTTGGGTTTGGCCAATTGGAGGTACCGATAAGACTAGAAGACAGGAGGAGGAAGGGTTGGCGTATTTATCCCTTCACCCCAACTTCCCAACTTCGGTGCTACACAAGCCACATCCTCATCCACACGCTCTCTTCACCACAGCAACCACACGGCGGCCACGGCCCATAGCCTCTTCCATTGGCTCTCACTGGGTCTTGGAAACACAGTATCCTCCCACTGCTTCTAGCCCTAGGAGTAGTAAGGGCATCACTGTGCTTGTTACCCAGGTATCCACTGACCCTTGCTTGTTCCATTCACCTTGGCTACGCTTCTCAAAGAGTCTCCTCATGAAAGTCTCTTCACTTCACCCATCTGGGGTGCATTCAGTTTTCTAACAGGCCTAATAGATATAGTTGTTATAGGAGTTATTAAGAAATTATTTTAGGCAGATAGAGAGGAAAAGAGGTCCTTGGGAAGTTTTTGTTTCTTTGAAAGCAGCTCCAGAAACGTTTCTTGCCTAGCAGGAAAGCCCCAGCTGTGCTGGCAGGCTTTGATATGCAAATGTAGGTCATTAGCAACTAGGTTCACCCAAACATGGCGATTCCCTCCCTGGTCCTCTTGCCCTTGCTCCCACACGTGCCTGGTAACATTGGCCACTCCCACCTAACCCCACGTGTGTCGAACATCATGGCGCCCTGTATTTGCATATTAAAGGCTAGGGTTGGAGGGCCAGTTTTTCTGCGGGCTCCGTGAATGACACGCCAGGTCAAAGTAACCCGGAGCCCTGTGCAAATCAGACACCGCCTCCTCCAATTTCCTCGTATAAGCAGCCACTTTTCTGCGCACACGGGTTTCCTCTTTTGGCTTCGAATCCCTCTCCATCTCTGTATGGGGGAGCTTCTTCCTTCTTTCTTACCAATTAAACTCTCCACTCCTTAAAACCACTCTGTGTGTGTCCATGTCCATGTGGTTTTATCGAAATCAGCATGAGGCTACAGACCCTGGTGTTCCTCCCATCACCAGACCCATATCACAGTTGCCTTAACATAAGCTGTGGTAGGAACAAACTCCAGAAAACACCTGGAGATGAGGAAGGAGACCTTCCACTTAAGCTTCTAAGACCACTTCCCTTTAGCCTTCTACATTGCATTTCAAAAGGAGAAGTAAAAGTTGAAAATAGAAGGCACAAGGTCAGTGGAGAAGACAAAACCAGCACCACTAGCCAGACCTGGAGGTTAAAGATCAAACCCTCCACCCTAGTTCCTATCCTATAGATCACAGGCATGGTATGGAGGAACCTTCCCAGGAAGTCATTGTTCTTGCTTAATCACAATTAGACGCCCCCTAAGTCATGTACCCCTCGCTTACCTCATTGATCACCACGACCCTCTCACATGTACCCTCTAAGATTGTGAGACTTTAAAAGAGGCCAGGATTTTCTAGTTGGGGAGCTCGGTTCTTGAGACGGGAGTCTGCCAAGACTCCTGGCAGAATAAAAAGCTACTTTCTTCACAAACCTGGTGTCCGAGAGATTCTGTCTGCAACTTGTCCTACTGCAGAGAGATACTGCTCTTAGGCAGTGAAATTGACAATGGGGCTTGGACCAGGGTTGAGGGAGAGAAGTACAGGCAAGAAGTTGTGAGTGATTATTGGATTTTTAGCCTAGTCCCCTGGGTTGATAATGATGCCATTTACTACCATAACCTTGGAACTGCTTCTAGATGCTGGGAGGTTTAGGACAAACCGCAATTATGGTGACTCTAACTTGAATATTAGTAAGAATTGTTTTTTGCTGGCATGTTACTTGTAAAAACATACAGTTCAATGATTCACTTCAGAGTCAGTAACTCTCTAGGCCTATTTAAAAGGTTTTCAAAAACATCTGTCCTCGATTAAACAACAGATACCACTTACAGGCCATGTCTGTTTTCAAGGGTTTCAGAGCAGTAATTAATCAGGCAAATGAAAAAGCACAGACCTCATCTTTTTATCCAATTAGGAGAAATCTCTGTGCGTCTCGGTCACCAAACTGTTTGGTTTTGTCGAAATGCATTGTGATGAGTGACTGCTTTTATATCTTAGAAAATATCAATATTTACTTTAAACTTACAGTTAAACTAAAAGAAAACAAAATTGATTAGTTAACTGTCGCAGCATACATGAAGGCTGCTGTTGGGATGCCACCACACAGCACCACGAATGGGAAAAGAGGCACAAGACGCTTTGTACTCTCCCCAGCCGGGGACATTTCTGGCTTTCTCTTTGTGTTTTTGTTTTTTTGTGTCCCATCCATTGTCCACATAGGATGGGCTTGTTTTCACTTCCATACCTTTGCCTGTAGATGCTAGACCGTCCTCTTTCTCTTTCCCACGTGGGTTCTTCTCTACCTTAAAAATAGGCCAAGCAGGCCGGGCGTGGTGGCTCATGCATGTAATCCCAGCACTTTGGGAGACCAAGGAGGGCAGATCACTTGAGTACAGGAGTTCAAGACCAGCCTGGGCAACACGGTGAAAACCAGTTCTCTACAAAATAACAAAAAAAATTAGCCAGGTGTGGTGGTGCATACCTGTAGTGCCAGCTACTTAGGAGGCTGAGGGTTCGAGGCTGCAGTGAGCTATGATGGTGCCACTGCACTCTAGTGAGGAGCCTGCCTCTTCGCCTAAGCAAGTCAATCTGGTTAAGCGATCTTCTTTTTTAACACCCAAGGAGGGGCACATACAGTGGAGTTCTGGTCTGGGGGGGTAGAAGGAGGGCTTTCTGATAAGAGGAAAAATGCTAGGTCTGAGTCTGAGGGTGTGGTGGCAGCAGTGGGAGTGATGGGAGGGAAGATGTGGCACCAGGCTTGAGGGACATCCAGGCCAGGACCGGACTGCACTGAGGGCCAGGGAAATGGCTCTGGATGTATGCAACTTAGTCCCAGATAGTTCAGGAAAATTTACACATATGTGTATATAAAAAGAGGAGAGAGAAATTCGAGCCCAGGAGTTCAAGGCTGCAGTGAGCTATGATTGTGCCACTGCACTCCAGCCTGGGTGACAGAGTGAGACCCCATCTCAAAAAAAAAAAAAAAAAAAAAGTCAAGTACCAGTTCCAGGAAAATCCTGCCAGATTGCTACTACTTGAGTTTTCTTCCTTTGCTCAGCACCAGAAGAGCCATTTTCAAACTGAATTTGAACTACCAGAATCTTCAAGAAATTAGATCATTATAGTCTAACGAAGTCAGCTGTAGGCTAATTGTTGCCTTATTTTCCAACTGACTTCCAGAGACAGCGAAAGATTCACTGAGGTGCAGGCCTGAAGGAGGTGGCAGAGGCCGTGGAGTCAAGTTGCTTTACCAATGAAAAGACTACCAGGCATGGTGGCTCATACCTGTAATCCCAGCACCTTGGGAGGCCAACACAGGCAGATCACTTGAGGTCAGGAGTTTGATACCAGCCTGGCCAACATGGCGAAACCCCATCTCTACTAAAAATACAAAAATTAGCTGGGCGTTGTGGTGCACGCCTGTAATCCCAGCTACTTGGGAGGCTGAGGGAGTAGAATCGCTTGAAGCTGGGAGGCAGAGGTTGCATTGAGCCGAGATCGCGCCACTGCACCCAGGCGAGAGCCTGGTGACAGAGTGTGACTCTGTTTCAAAAAAAAAAAAGACCAAGGCGCTCAGTGTTCGGTGGAGCCAGAAAGAGGACTCACCCTTCTGACTCTCAGTTCAGAGCTCTTTCCATCTGTATGAGACACTGCTTGGGTCTGTACTTAGGTTCCTAGTCCACCTCCTTAGCAGAACAGATCCATCCTAGAGAAATTTCAGGGAGCAAAATGGAGTAAAAACAAAAAATACCATGCCTACTTGAAATAAAGTTGCAATAGTTTGCACTAGATAGAATAAAAATATTGAAAGAGGCAACTAATCTCAAAAAGAAAAACCTATACAAACAAAATCCACTTTCTTTCATATCATAAAAAACAGCACATACTGGGCCGGGCGTGGTGGCTCACACCTATAATCCCAGCACTTTGGGAGGCCGAGGCGGGTGGATCACTAGGTCAAGAGATCGAGACCATCCTGGTCAACATGGTGAAACCCCGTCTCTACTAAAAATACAAAAATTAGCCTTTCGGCCGGAACCGCCATCTTCCAGTAATTCGCCAAAATGATGAAAACAAAGGGAAAGAGGAGAGGCACTCGATATATGTTCTCTAGGCCTTTTAGAAAACATGGAGTTGTTCCTTTGGCCACACATATGCGAATCTATAAGAAAGGTGATATTGTAGACATCAAGGGAATGGGTACTGTTCAAAAAGGAATGCCCCACAAATATTATCATGGCAAAACTGAAAGAGTCTACAATGTTACCCAGAATGCTGTTGACATTGCTGTAAACAAACAAGTTAAGGGCAAGATTCTTGCCAAGAGAATTAATGTGCATATTGAGCACATCAAGCACTCTTAAGAGCCGAGATAGCTTCCTAAAACGTGTGAAGGAAAATGATCAGAAAAAGAAAGAAGCCAAAGAGAAAGTTACCTGGGTTCAACTGAAGCGCCAGCCTGCTCCACCCAGAGAAGCACACTTTGTGAGAACCAATGGGAAGAGCCTGAGCTGCTGGAACCTATTCCCTATGAATTCATGGCATAATAGGTGTTAAAAAAAATAAAAATAAAAGGCCTCTGGACTGTAAAAAAAAAAAAATACAAAAATTAGCTGGGCATGGTGGCGCAGCCTGTAGTCCCAGCTACTCAGGAGGCTGAGGTAGGAGAATTGCTTGAACCCAGGAGGCGGAGGTTGCGGTGAGCCGAGATCACGCCATTGCACTCCAGCCTGGGTAATAAGAGCCAAACTCCGTCTCAAAAACAAAAAAACAGCACATACAGAGAAGTATAGAGAAGAAAATTAAAATAACCCATAATTGCATCACCCACAGACTTGTTAGCATTTTACTTTATTTCCTCCAAGGATTTTTTTTTAAATCAATGCATGACCAAAAAATGTAACTTTATACATAAAGGGAAAAAAGCAACATCTCAATTTTGGAAATCCCTAACATATTAAAAATATCACTGTACTACACTAAAAAGTTATAAAATAGAGGGATGGAAAAGAAAAAGATAACATCTCACAGTTTCAGGGATGGGATGTAGATAAATCAGTTTTCTGCAAAGGAAGGATTAAGAGAAGAGACTTGCTAATGTGTGGGTACTCATATGGGATTCTGGAAAGGCGTCCTTCCTTTAAATATGGGGTGGTTGCTCTGGTGTTCCAGGAGCACATGGCTGTGTCTAGTCATGGAACGTTCCCAGGGTTTGTGGGTCATTTGGATGGCAGCCAGCGACAGCAGCCAGCAGATGGGCAGTTAATAGCTTTTCTTCTCCAGTGGCCCAGTGCCAGGGGACCATTACCCACGCCTGAGTCTTCCCACAGCTGGAGAGAAGGCAGGTCATCCCACTGCACTGTGGACTTCAGTTTGGGTCAGAGACAAGGACAGGCACAAAAGAAGGTCAAAGTGAACCCTGACTTGGCTAAGAGGGTCTCTGTGCTTTCATCTGCAAAAACATGACTCAAGAAAGGAACTGCTAAGCCAATCATCCAGAACACTAAAAATTCAATTCTCGACTGAGTCCTAAGCCAGAGCCAGGTCCTGGGCAAATGTGCTTTATATCCAGAACATAGTGTCCCCAGGCTGAGGGAAGAGATGGATCCCATTAATACAGATTTCACTGAGTTGAGGATCATGGGCTTATGCAGCAGCTGAGTTCCTCCCTGCTCCAGGTGTCCCCAGGGGTAGCAGTAGGGGGCTCACCCATGTCTGGAACAGTTCCAGTTTCCTGAACAGGAGGCAATATAGGATCATGGCTAAGAGCAGTGACTCTGGCATCTGACCGTCTGTATTGAAATCCCAGCTCTACTGTCTGTAACATCAAGAGAAGTTCTTTAATTTCTCTTTGCCTCTACTTCTCATCTGCAGAATGAGGATAATAAAAATACTATTGGTTATTGTCACAGGGTTGTTGGGACCATTAAAAATTATAATGTGTTTGGCAAAGCACCTGGAGCTAAATGCTCTGTAACTTCTAGCTATTACAGTAGTTAAGGGTCACCCCCACACACATACCATCCATATTCCCTTCCTGTCAGCACACATGTGCGCATACACACACACGCATGTGCACACACACACACACACACACGCACACACACACACACACACCCAAGTTCCCCAAACCCCATGAGAAGTTTGATCTGCCAGGCACAGCCATCTCCCACAGAGCACTCTGGGATCCAGGGCATGAACTGCAGCCCAGGGGGAAGAGATGCCCTCCCAAGCCTACACTGCTGTTCCTGTGCCCAGAGTCTCACAAAACCCTCCACACACATGGGAACTTCAGAGTTTGTGCTGTCACTCTCTCTCTCACTCTATCTCTTCATTTCTACTGAATCTCAAACAAGTCCTTCTTTCATGTGGCACCTCTAAGGGTTCTCATGGCTCCTCTTTGTGAATTAGAAAAGATACACCACCGGGCCAGGCACGGTGGCTGACGCCTGTAATCCCAATACTTTGGGAGGCCAAGGTGTGTGGATCACGAGGTCAGGAGATGGAGACCCTCCTGGCTAACACAGTGAAACCCTGTCTCTACCAAAAATACAAAAAATTAGCTGGATGTGGTGGCACACACCTGTAGTCCTAGCTACTTGGGAGGCTGAGGCAGGAGAATCGCTTGAACCCGGGAGGAGAAGGTTGCAGTGAGCCGAGATTGCGCCACTGCACTCCAGCCTAGACCACAGAGCAAGGCTCTGTCTCAAAAGGAAAGAAGAAAGAAAGAAAGAAAGAAGAAAGAAAGAAAGAAAGAAAGAAAGAAAGAAAGAAAGAAAGAAAGAAAGGAGGGAGGGAGGGAGGGAGGAAAGAAGGCTACACCACCCAAGCAAATGCAACCCTGTGGCCAGATGCCAGCCCACTTGCCCCTTCAGCCAGGCCCTCTTGTACTCTGAACACCTGGACCCTGGGGCCTGAATGGCAGAATGGAGCCCATGACATGGCCTCCCCTTTATTCCTCTTCTCTTCCTCTCTCCCTCATCAGTACCCCACCCAGAACGACTTCTCCCTTCTCCCTGAGCCCCCTCCTGAAACAACATCAACAAAAAGTCTTAATGTGTATTAGCTCATGCAAACAGATACTTGGGTGGAAGTAGGGAATATCATCCATCTACACATGAGAATTACCCAGAACATCAGTTAGGGACCAGCCAGAATTCCCTACTAATACATGATTTTCTTATTAATCCACCTGGCACCCTTATGAGTAACTTTTATCATCTCCATTTTAGAGATGGGGAAACTGAAGACCAGAGAGGTTAAGTGAGCTGAAGAGGTTACCCAGGTAAGTAAGGAGGAACATCAAACCCAGGCATGTTTCTCAGCAAAATCGACGCTCATATAACCACTCGTCAGGTTCATCATAGCTAATATAATCCAACTTCCCAATGGTTAAAACAAGAGCTACTCAAAGCAATCAAATATTAAGATGTAATCAGATATTATCAAAGCAGTTATACAAAGAATACTGTGAAGTAAATAAACTATGAATCAATATATTTATCAAAAGTGATCAAAGTATAATTATGATGGGTAATCAAATCAATCAAGTATTAATATGCATTAGCATTTTCAACATCTAATTATAGAGCACATAATCAAAATATAATGGTGACAAGGGTAATAACAGTCACTTTTTAAAATTGCTCATCTAAAAATTCAACATTCTTATCCAACCAGAGCCAAATCCAAACTCTAATGAATCTTATGGGCATCACTCAGAATCCTTCCCTGGTCCCATGAGGACCCCTCTAATTAGAGTGCTCGTATCGTTTATCCTTTAAGTTTTGAGACTGAAAGAGGACTCTGTTAATAATGACATTAGATAGGTCCAGGTAGAGGCAGACATATGAACACCTTTCCTGTAATAAGCTCTGTTCCCAAACTTTTAAAAATTGAACCCAAATTTTTAAAAATAATCATTAAGTCCATATTTTGTGCAGAACTGATGCTAGATATTAGAAATACAATTGGCAGCAAAATATCATTTCAGGCTTCATATTTTCTTCTAGAAAACACGGACAAATAGATAGTAGAAAGTTAAGCTGCAATGCAATAAACTTCACAGTGGGGACAAAGTAGGATGCCATGGACGCACATAGAGAGAGAATCGTTGCAGTTGTCTATTGCTGCACAAAATACCATCCCAAAACATGGTGGCTTAAAGCAATAACAATATTACATCTCATAAGTTTTGTGGGTCACAAATTCAGGCAGGATTCAGCTGGGTGATTTTTGTGTTAACTGTGGCATCAATGGAAGTCACTCAGTGTCATCCACTTTGTGGGTGGGTTGGTCTAGAGAGTACAAGATAACCCAGTTACATGCCTCGCTCCCTGGCTGAGACAGCTGGAATGCTGGACCTAGCTGGAATTGTCCCCTGGAGCACCTACGTATGGCCTCTCTACCATGGTGGCCTTGGGTACTTGGATGTCTTACACAACAGCTCAGGGCTCCAAAAGTGAGTGTTCCAGCAAGTAAGGTGGAAACTGCATGACCTTTGATGACCAAGCTTTAGAAGTCACACCATTTCACTTCCACCATACTTTATTGGTTGAAGCAGTCATGAGTACACGTCAAGGAGAAGTGACATAGTTTCTGCCTCTTTGGAGTGAGTGTCAAATAACTTGCAGCCTTGTTTAAAAATTGCCTCAAGAACCAAAGCCAGGCTCTGAGGATGGAGGCAGGATTCTATAGGCTGAAGGATGACTAAGAATTAGCTCACAGAGAGAGCGGAAAAGGATAGGTGGAGTTTTGCAAAGGTCTCCAAGATGAAGGAAGGCATGGATTTCTTAGGAAAGTGAAGGTGGTGAAGCAGGGCGTGTAAGGAGAATGGAGAAAGAATTTGCACTGAACAAATGCATGAGATGATGATATTGAATTCGAAATCTGGTGACATTTTGAGTTCAGGATCTGCCACATAAAAGGTGTTCAATAAATGAGAACGAATGAACAAATGAATGAAAGAATAAACAGTAAAAAGAGAAGATGGTCTAACACAACGCTTTCAGAATTTCTTTTCTTTTCATTTTTTTTGAGACAAAAAAGTACCATTGGTTATTGTCACTCTGTTGCCCAGGCTGTAGTGCAGTGATGCTATCTTGGCTCACTGCAACCTCCACCTCCCGGGTTCAAGCAATTCTCCTGCCTCAGCCTCTTGATTAGCTGGGATCACAGGCGCCCACCATCATGCCCAGCTAATTTTTTTGTATTTTTAATAGAGACAAGTTTTTCCCATGTTATCCAGGCTGGTCTTGAACTTCTGAGCTCAAGTGATCCACCCACCTTGGCCCCACAAAGTGCTGGGATTACAGGCCTGAGCCACTGTGGCAGGCCTGGACTTTCTTAAACAGAAACCTTAGGACGAAATACATATTGTATTTTTTATGTGTATAGTTGTGATATAGTACATCACAGCCTAGTACACAAAAGCACATACACACACTTATATGTGTTTAAGTTTCAAGAAACAATATTAACCTGTATTATGGGTAACGCACTCTGATATCCAATCTGTTCTCTTCAATTCTATTTCGTTATTTTCCAAATACGGGTCATAATCCACGGAATTGGTTCAAGGCCCACCAAGGCTTTGAGACTCACAGTTTTGAAAGACGCTGGCCTATAAGAAAGAGAACAGCTTAGAGACATGAGGGTCAAGTCAAGTCCTGATTCCACTAATTGTGATTTGAGTAAGACACCCTCACCTACTTAGCTTCCATAATACATATTTCACAAAGTTGTTTTGAGATAAACAAAAGGTGCAAAAATGTCACTGAAATCTACAGAACATAAAGTATAAGGGTGTCCTTTATTTTCTATCTTTCTGTTTATAATATCCTGCAAATCTGACTTCTGGGAGCATCATGATTTCCAAACAGGGAATGGGGCTGGGGGATCCCCAGGAACTGGATGGGGGAGAGAGGACAGCCAGTTATTCTCTTCACCTGTCAGGTCAGTTCCCACCCCTCTTCTCCTCTCCCTTTCTCTTTGCCCCAGGGTCTGATCTGTGTGTATCGCATCACCCAAGCAGCTTGATCTTTGGCTTCCATTTTTATTTGACCACTGGGTGGCATCGGCGGGAAATCAAAGGACCAGAAGAAAGAGACATCGGAGTGCTGAGGCCTCTGTTTCCTTCCCGCCTGGCCACTTATTGGCAGTGACTGCATTCTAATATGACCACAGCTCCTGCCTTCCCAATTCTGTAACATCAAGCTCCACCCCAGCTTCATCAGGCCTGGGGAAGCACCAGCCCCGCTGTGGCTACACCTGGAGAGCTTCATACCCTCCCCCTCCAACTCCTCTCAGTAAATAACCTCATCACTAAAGCCTTTTCCATTAGACCCTCTGAGAGTGTCAGGTGTCCCCCTGTGTGATCTGACTGATCCAAGAGGTCACATGAAAATGAGCCTAGGACCCTTTGTATTTGTGAGTATGGGAACCAGGAGAGAGAATCAAGAGGCTGGGGTGACATCACTATTGTGCATCCCAGACCTTCTAAAGCGTGTTTATCCTTCAGGTCATCCTATACTGATTATGATGTCAAATCAAAGGTGAGCGGATCACTAGGTCAGGAGTTTGAGACCAGCCTAGCCAAGAGACCAGCCTGGACAATACGGTAAAAACCCCATTTCTACAAAAATACAAAAATTAGCTGGGCGTGATGGCAGGTGCCTGTAATCCCAGGTACTCAGGAGGCTAAGAGGAGAATTGCTTGAAC
Organism: Cacajao melanocephalus; assembly: GCA_963573385.1. Classification (NCBI taxonomy): domain Eukaryota; kingdom Metazoa; phylum Chordata; class Mammalia; order Primates; family Pitheciidae; genus Cacajao; species Cacajao melanocephalus. The sequence continues at coordinate 493 of CAUYLG010048236.1, read as the reverse complement.
CTGAGAGGCAGAGATTACAGTGAGCCGAGATCACGCCACTGCACTCCAGCCTGGGTGACAGAGCAAGACTCTGGCTCAAAAAAAGAAAAGAAAAGAAACATCGGTAACAACTTGGATTTGTGTCTGAAGTGAGGGCAGTCTTGTGGGACTGAGCCTCTAATCTGTGGGATCTGACACTATTTCCAGGTGGATCGCATCCTTACTTTTAGTTTCTTTCTTCCTTTATTTTTATTTTTATTTTTATTTTTATTTTTGAAAGAAAGAAAAAGAGAGGAAAGAAAGTGAGAGTGAAAGAAAGAAAAAAAAGAATGTAAGAGAGAATGAAAGAGGAAGAGAAAGAGGGAGAGAGAATGAGATTCTTGTTCTATTGCCCAAGCTAGAATGCAGTCTAAAAATGAGTATTAAAAACCTCTTTTATGCCAATAATTGTACTTAACAATGGAGACAGGAAGGAATAAGAGATGAAAATAACAAACAAGCAGCCAACCAATAT
>CAUYLG010048234.1:0-25712 GCA_963573385.1 Cacajao melanocephalus | reverse complement strand
GTCTCTACTAAAAATACAAAAATTAGCTGGGCATGGTGGCACACGCCTGTAGTCCCAGCTACTTGGGAGGCTGAGGCAGGAGAATTGCTTGAACCCAGGAGGTAGAGGTTGCAGTGAGCCGAGATTGGGCCATTGCACTCTAGCCTGGGAAAGAGTGGAACTCCTCTCAAAAAAAAGAAAAAGGAAAGAAAGAAAGAAAGAAAGAGAGGGTGACTGGAATAAAAACTCATACTCTTTCAGCCAGTTCCATACTCAGCCTGCACCCAGTTTGCTGTTACTATCAGTGCAGTTCAGCAAAGCAGATAATCTGGCCCTCCTCCTCTAGCATTTGAGAACTCATGAGATGACATGGTAAAACATGCAGAATAAACTTGGGGGGTGGAGGACAAGCATTTTTCACCTCCCTTCTTGCCTTGTCTAGGCCTACATCCCTCACTTCCCAATATCCCACCTATAACATCAACCTTATTTTCAAGAGCGAGAGCATGAAGTATCCAAACTTCTGCAACCTTAGACATGCCTATGGACCAATGACTTTTGAGACCAAAGACTGTCTGTGATAATTTAATAATACAATCTGCTTAAACCCCCTTGTTTACACACAAATACATACACACACACACACACAACCCAAATATAAGAAGCTCATTAGCACTTGAGACAGTTCATTCAGTTTCCACCTAAATAATGAATAGAGAGGATATCTGATACATTCCTTTCTAGGATGTGACCTGTGTGACAAGTCAGCTCACCTACTGAGCCTCAATTTTCCCATCTGAACAACTGAAATCATACATGCCTTCATGGCCTTATATCAAGGATGATAGCAGCAATCACAGGAAATAACACGAATGGAGAACAACTCTGAAACACGAAGAGATGTTTTCTTCTAGCACAGACTGTTGTTCCTGTTCTACCTTCAATCTAGAGCCATTGGGCATTCTGCATTCCTGAAACACCCCCCAAAAGAGATGGTGCATTAGAACCACAGACATAAGAAGAGAATAGTTGATCCTAATTTCAGGTTTTCAAACAGACTTTTGAATTTAATGGACAAGATTTTAATTTAATAACAAAGAATTTGAATCTCCAACACTCAAGGAATTTGGCCATGAATAATATCTTCAAGAGATTATTAAGCGGTTAATTTTTCCCTACTCCCCAACCTAAAAACTGGGGAGAGTCTGATTGGACTAGGAGAATCTGAGACAGAATCAAAGGGGAAGTGAAGATGGCTATAGCACCTAACAGTCCCCGACTAAGAGGCTCCATGCATGCTCTTACCCCACCTTCAAACCTGGATGAGTGTCCTAATTCTAAAGAAGACATATGCAATGACTTGGAGGAATCTCTGTGCAGAGATTATCTGTGTCCTCATCCCTGGTTTGAACTTGGGCACACAGAAAGTCCCTGAGTTCTCCAAGCAGCAAATGGTTTCCTAACAAAGGACCTTAAAGGCTCCAGGGATCCAGAAGTAGCAACTCTGGATAAGCAGTGAGAAGTTAATGACTGAGGATCCTACGGGTAGATGTAAAACTCAAAGGATGCTGGTGAAGAAGGTAGTAATCAGAAGCTAAATACTCAATCCCCACACTCATTTCTCAACTCCAATACTGCAGCTCTCTGGAAGCCCAAGAACTTGGTTTCCACCTCACAGAAAAGTGAGGAGAAATTCCTGATTTTGTTATTGTTGTTATCTATGGCCCGGAGATTAGAACAAAAATGAGGTTCAGCTACAGAAAAACAGCTCCATTTTTGCGAATCTAAGTTGGTGGGCTATATCACCATGAGTAAAGGGACTCGCATAGCATCTGACCCAAAACAGGTGCCCTGTTATTAACAGCTCCCTTCTCATGATGTTGAACTGACCCTGACCTTCTCACAATGCTCTCCCAGCTCCCAGTTTAGCTCTCGTGGTGACAATGACAAATGATTTAATCATAGAATCTTTGCCCAGTATGGAACTTTCCAGGCCAGCTCTCTCAATTTAGAGTTTGGAACCTGAGACCCAAGGATGGAGAGAGACACTACCAGACACAGCAAAGTAGCAGCAGAGATAGGTGGGAAGCCCAGGTCTCCTGAATCTATGTCACAGCTCTTTCCATTTCCCATGAAGCTTCCCAAGAAAAAAAGCCGAGGATGACTTTGGAGTAGATCATCAATAATTTAATTGGTGGAAGACAGAAGGACAAGAGGGAGTTAATTAGTGTGAAGAGCTAATCAAGACAATATGGCCCAAGGGGAATCCTAATATGTTCCAGCATCTGAGAATGAATGACAGTGACATAGTAACAAGTTGCTCTAATCTTTCACATCCCCACAGGCCCACCTCCTGAAATATGTTTCACATGGTTACTTCTTTATCAAACATCTCCATTGGTTTCACAACGCCTAGAAACTAAAACTCCACTTCTTTGGCATAGCATTCAAGGTCCTCTCTGTTCTTCCCTCAATCCCCTTTGCTAGCCTCACTGTTCTCTCCAGCCTTTCGGACAAATTCCTCTGTCTCCCCTCGGATCAATCATGTCTGGTCTTCAATTTTTTGCCCAGTCTGCAAGAGTCTCTTTCTTCATCCCGCCTCATATATCAAAATTCAGCTCAGTTTGTAAGGCACAGTTTAGACGGCACTTTCCCTTGATCTCCCAGGACAAAATAGATCTTAATTCTCTGTACTTTTAGAGTACAAAACTAGAATAGTGAAGCAGAGCAATAAAGAGGTTAAAGCACAGGAGCTTAAGTCAAACAGACCAGCCACTTACCAGTTACATGATCCTTGGCAATTTCTCTAACCTCCCGGAACCTTTAATTTGCAAAATGAGATATTAATGTAGTCACGTTCTAAGGTCATGTGACTTATATAATATATAATACCTGTAGCATGCATAGGACAATGTTTGGTACTTGTTTTATTTCATCCAGTCTAATATAGCTAGAATAAAATATAATGTTATGCATAATCATATTTTAATGTCTCACTTTTCATCTTGTATTATCGTCCTTTTAGTCTATCTTTTCCCCTTCATATTTATGTCTTGCTCATTCACTCATTCAAAAATTAGTTATTATGCACCAATTTAAGTCAGATAGTTTTCTAAGCACTGGAGATACTAGGCTGAAACCAAAGAAACGTGATTCCTATCCTCCAAGACTTTACTTTTGAGCAAGATGGCTGACTAGATGTGGACAGAGAGGGCTTCTCCCACCAAGATACCAGACCACCAGCACGCTCCAAACAGATCTTAGAAAGAAGGCACTGAGAGTGAATAGAGGGAAGCTGCAGATGCCAGGCTAAAAGGGGAGGAAGGTAGAAACCCTGCATGGGGGTGCCAAGCACCAGGACTCATTCCTTGACCACGGTGGGTCCTTGGGAAGAGGTGTGTGAAAGAGGCATGGAGTAGCCCAGTCTCACCACGGACCTCCAGAATCCTAGCTTCAGGAGATTCCACAACCCCAGTGGACATTTAATCTGGCAGGAAATACCTGGAAAGATGGCAGAGAAAGAACTCCAGCCTGCATGTAGCCAGATGTGGCTTGGGAACAACTGCAGTGGAGCACAGTCATTGGTGCTCATCCTCCTAGGATCACCATACTCTTCTAGGTGGTTTAGCTTTTATTGACTGACAGACCTGAACAGAGCAGGGCTATCTTGCTCATGGGATGGGACCAGTCTGATCTGACAGTCCTCATCTGTTGGCTTATCCCAGAGTCCCTGCCTGGCAGCACCTACTTGCAACATAGCATCAGCTTCCCAGCCAAGGCACTTTCCATTTGCCTTCGCCATAGCTCTTCCACTGGCAGACCTGTCTAAAGTTGGAGAGCTTCTGTAGGCAGGACCTTGCCATCAGCAACCCTCTCCTGCTGCTGCTTTCTTGGTGTGCACTCACCTGCAGCGTTCCTTTGCTGCTTTGCCAGTGCTTACTCACCCACAACCTCCCCTGGATGCTTTACCAGTGTGCATGCATGTGCTAACTTTGCCACTGGCATGCAGTGTGCATGGGACCAGCCACTGCCCCACCACTGCCCTGCTGAAGCACATTTGCCAGCATGGCCCATGACAGTATTGTTACCAACGGACTGGGGACACCTTGGCCCCTCCAACACAGCAGATGCATAACCTCGAGAGGCCAGAGAGAAAAAATATGCAGGCCTGGTCCCAGACCCCCATGGTTAGAGCACACAGCTCAAGAGTGCTGAGCTAAGCCTTGAACCCCTGAAATAAATGCTTCATTAGTTAATGAAGCCAATTAACTAAGCCCAACTTATACCACAGTCAAATCCTCAAAAGCATTAAAGAATCCCACCCAAAAGACAGTAATTTTAAACATTTAAGGAACATCAATCCACTCACAAGAGAAAACATAAGCATAAGAACTCTGGAGACACTAAAAGCCAACGTCTTCTTACCTCCAAATTAGTGTCCTAGCTCCCCAGCAATGGTTTTTAACAATGCTAAATTGGCTGAAATGACAGACATCAAATTCAGAATCTAGATGATAATGAATATCATCAAGATTCAGGAAAAAGTTGAAACCCAATCCAAGGAATGTAAGGAATCCAATAAAATGTATACAAGAGTTGAAAGATAAAATGGCTATTTTAAGAAAAAACAAAAATGATCTTCCAGAGCTGAAAAACTCACTATAAGAATTTCATGATCTAATCAGAAGTATTAACAGCAGAATAGACCAAGCTGATAAAAGAATCTCAGAGCTTGAAGACTGATTCTTCAAATCAACTCAGTCAGACAAAAGTAAAAATAATTTTGAAAAATAAACAAAACCTTGAGAAAATGAGGGATTATGTAAAGAAACCAAACCTATGACTCATTGGCATCTCAGAAAGAGAGGGCGCAAGCAACTTTGGAAACATATTTGAGGATATTGCCCATAAAAATTTCCCCAACCTCACTAGAGAGGTCAATATACAAATTCAGAAAATTCAGAGAACTGCAGTGAGATACTATACAAGAGGACCATTCAAAATTGGTTATAGATACATAGGCATCAGATTCTACAAGGTCAACATGAAAAGAAAAAATTAAAGGCAGCTAGAGAAAAGAGGCAGGTAATGTACAAAGAGATCTCCATCAGGCTACCAGTGGAACTCTCAGCAAAAACCTTACAAGCCAGAAGAGATTGCAAGTATATATTCAGCATCCTTAAATAAAAGAAATTCTGACCAAGAATTTCATATCCAGCAAAGCTAAGCCTCGTACATGAAGGATAAAATCCTTTTCACACCAACAAACACTAAGGAAACTTGTTAACAAAGGGAACTTGTTAACAAATTTGTAACAAATTCCCTTAGTGTTTGCTGATCTGAAAAGGATTTTCTTTTCAGATCTGCCTCAGTAGAAGTCCTTAAGGGAGTGCTAAACATAGAAAAAGAAAAAACACTGTCACTAACCACAAAAAAACATACCTAAGCCCATAGCACACTGACACTATACCAACTATACAATAAAATTTATGTAATAGCTAGGTAACAACAAGATAACAAAATCAAATCCTCACATATGAATATTAACTTTGAACATAAACAGGCTAAATGTCCCACTTAAAAGGCACAGAGTGGCAAGTTGCATAAAGAAGCAAGAAGACCAAACTGTATGCTGTCTTCAAGAGACTCATGTAACATGCAATGACACCCACAGATTCAAAGCAAAAGAATGAAAAAAGAGCAGGGGTTGCTATTCTCATTTCAGAGGAAACAGACTTTAAACCAACAACAACAACATAAAAGAGGTTTTTAACACCTATTTTTAGACTGCATTCTAGCCTGGGCAATAGAACAAGAATCTCGTTCTCTCTCCCTCTGTCTCTTCCTCTTACTTTCTCTCTTACATTCTTTTTTTTCTTTCTTTCACTCTCACTTTCTTACCTCTCTTTTTCTTTCTTTCAAAAATAAAAAAAATAAAAAAATTAAAAAAAATGTACAAGAAACCAGTATCTCAGAGTGAGCCTGAATGAGGCACAGCAAACTGGTTTAGGTTTTTTTCAGGCCACATTAAAAATTGCCAAGACTATGAATTTAAACCAGTAGTATGCTGGTAAGTGTTTAATAGTCAACTTTCTGGAAAAGGGGGCCTCATTTGTAGTATTTGCTGATTCCTGTGGTGTAAATGCACCCTCCATGGCTGATTTTATGCTACCAATGTGTTGTCACTGGCTTTAGAGTCTGGAGGGGATACACATGATATGGACTGTCCTCCGGTATACCTCTGACTAATCTTTGTCTTTTCAGGACTCATAAGGTGGTGCTACTGCAATGATGCTTACCACAGTTGGGTGCAGTCTAGGAATTCAGATGATCTATATCCAAATTCCTTGGCTACATCAAGCCATCCTTCCAGCAGGTTGAATCAGTGTTTCTGAGTTCTTGATCCTCCCAGCCATGGAGCATTATTTTGATGATATTTAATTCTGCTTCTGTTACCCAGACACAGCAGATACAGTGCCCCAGACCTCAGAATTAACAGCTAAACACTTAGTAAGGAAAGATTCCTAAACTCTGCACTTAATCCAGGGGTTGAAATGCAAGGAAAAAAAAATAAGTTAAATCATATTTTTGTTTTAATATAATGTAGGAAGCCAACAGTAGCTTTGCTGAATTTGAATAGACGTATTTTAAAAAACACATCCACAACCAGATTCCACCGGCTTGGGTTCATGCTGGCAACTATATGGGTATCATTAAAACTGTGGAAATCTCCACTAGACTTGCTGCTTGTCCTCATTCACTTTCATGCACACTGTCAGGATGAGCAAAAATGCTTGGGGAACTGTTCAGCGTACTAGGAGTTAATTTCAGAGCATGCAGTTTGGAGTAAGACAGTACTGAATTCAATACCTGGCACTCTGACCATATGCCCGACTAACCTCAATGTGCTTATCTATAAAATGGGTATAATCATAGTAATAATACAATAAGCTCCCTGGGCAATTACAAAGCTTAAATGGGAGCATGTGTTCAAATCACTCAGTACACAGAAAGTCCTAATTGCTGAATTGACAATGATTAACAACCCTGGAATGCGTCCTAACCCTAGATGCCTTGCGATATTTTCCTGGTTAGCTCTGCTTAGGTACATTGTCATTAACCTAAATATTCATGTTTCTGAAACAAATTATATCATTCGAATTGATGCTTATGATAATCCTGTGACATAGAGACTGAACTCCAGCCTGGGCGACAGAGTGAGACCCTGTTTCAAAAAAAGAAAAACAAAGCAATTCAAGCTGCACATAGTGGCTCCCTTCTAAAGAGTATATTAGGAAAAGAGGGAAAAAATGAGAGTGGAGAAACCTGAAAACCCTACCTCAAGGCCAACATCCACAGTGATAAGCCATGTTTATAGCACGTACCCTTGATATGATGTGATAAGAATAGTACTTTATTTCTGTGCACTTCTTCCCCAAAACCAATAACCTCTATCTAAGCATGAGGAAAACAGCAGAAACATTCCAGTTGAGGGACATTCTACAAAACCCCTGATCAGTACTTTTCAAGACCGCTGAAGTCATAAAAGACAAGGAAACGCTTGAGACACTGTCATAGTTCAGAGGACCCAAAGAAGACGTAACAACTAAATGAAATGTGGTGTCCTGGATGGGATCCTGGACCACAAAATAGACATTAGGTAAAAATGAAGGAAATTGGAAGGAAGGATTGACCTTAATTGATCGTATATATCCATATTGGTTAATTAATCTGACAAATGTGCTCTACTAACAAAAGACGTTAACAATAGGGCAAACTGCAGATGGGGTACTTGGGAACTCTTTATACTATCTGAAGTTTTTCTTTAAATTTAAAGCTATTCTATAATTAAAAATATATTTTTTAAAAAAGGCAACTCAGCCTGGAGGCTTGCTTTGTTAATTTGTTTTCCAGACTCAAAGGTATAATTATGAATATAAAACTATTGGGAAATAAAGAATTTAATATACAGCCCTTGATTACATACTATTGACAGTCCAGGGGAAGAGATGGCAGCAAGGGGGATGCAGAAAATGAAAGGAAAGTCAAAGGTCTTATAGATGGCAGGAGTATGAGACTGAGACCAATTCAGGGGCACAGAGGAAAAGAGACATGGCAATCACAGATGCAAAATCTAAACAGACATGGAAAAGGGGCTCAGACACCAATTCCAACATGTAAAAAAGTAACATAAAAAGCTATAAAAAATTCAACATGGAGGCAGCATTATTTCTTGCTGCTCAAACCCAGGTTCCCACCCTTTTTTTTCTTTTTTTTTTTTTTAAGACAGAGTCTCCCTCTGTCACCCCAGGCTGGAATGTAGTGGTACAGTCTCAGCTCACTGCAGCCTCCACTTTCCAGGCTCAAGAGATTTTCCTGCCTCAGCTTCCTGAGTAGCTGGGATTATAGGCATGCGCCAACACGCCTGGCTAATTTTTATATTTTTAGTAGAGATGGGGTTTCACCATGTTGGCCAGGCTGATCTTGAACTCCTGGGCTCAAGTGATCCACCCGCCTCAGCTGCACAAAGTACTAGGATTACAGGCTTGAGCCACCAGGCCCAGTCCCCCAGTGACATTTTACAACTGGAGTCAACATTCTTACTGGCCATGAGGCTGAGGGTTGTTTGTTCAAGTGGCCAGAAGTTTTGTAATTCTGCATTGCACAAGCCCTTTACAAATAATGCTTTATAGAATAATTTAAACATTCATGTGGATAAACATGACTTGCAACAACTTTATAACAAAAGCAATAATAAAACTGGAATCTCAGCTGTTGCCTAACAGAATTAAAGGGAAATAAGAAATGGACACTCTAGTGCTACAAGAACAGGCTACTGAAAACCTCAGCTTATGCCTGCAGTATTTTAAAGTTGGAAGGGACCTTAGCTTGCAGTCTTGGTAGTGTCAGGAACATATGCTAAACTGGAATGCCAGGTGCCCGAGTTTTTCCGTGCCTCTGAGCTCCCTTCACCTTTCATTTAGGAACAAGATAGCACACTGTTCATTGTCTGCCAGGACCTCAGTATGACTAGACCTAGTAACAGACAAAAATGTCAACAGGCTTGCATTTGAATTTGTCTCTTTAGGCAGTGGTTTTATAGATTAATCATTGAAAATGACTCTTGCTTATCTATGACATGTGCTTTCAAAATATTTTGTATTTGAGCACTTTCTTTCATGGATCCTATTTGCTTTAGTTTCTATTTTTCTTTTTTCTCAGAAAAGAAACATATGCCCTTCCTATGACATTTCTATTAATTTTTGGCTGCTAAATTGTACTGTGGAATGGAATAACTTTTTAAAAAAATGTTTTTTCTAAACACACTATAACTTCGCTTCTCTTTGGACCAATTCCTGGCTTTTTACATAGCATTGATGCTAAGGACTTATTTTATTTTATCCTAAGTTAGTTTCTCTATTTTTTGGATTCTATGTTTTCTTTCACTGTCTTGTGTATGTTTTATTTTCTTTGCGTATACTATATTTTCAAGAAATTTAAAAAGTTTTTGTGTTTTCTGCATGTCTAAAAATGTCTTTATTTTACTCATTCCTGACTGATAGTTTGAATAGATATAGAATTCTAGGTTTAAAATAATGTTCTTTCATAACTGTTAAGACATGACTTCATTATTTCACAGCAGTTAATTTTCTGATGGTAAGTCTGATGCCAGTCTGATTCTAGTGTCTTTATAAATATATGTTTCCATCTCGGTAATATATTGAAGACAGTTTCTTTATCCTGTGATTCCGAGATTTTACACTTTTTCATTTATCCTGCTTAGCATTCAATGGACTCTTCTAACCAAGAAGGTTCAAGTTTGTTTAATAATTTTGTAAGTTTTGATAATTTTAAAAGAGGTGGCTATTAATCTTCATGGACGGATCTTCTATTTTGCTGCTTTTCCTTTTTTAAAAAAATATTTTAGACCTATTTTATGAAGATTTCTTTGACTTTATATTCTAATCCTACATTTATTTTGTTATATCAGTCATGATATTTTTAATTTTTGAGAACTCATTTTAATCCCTGAATGTTTCTGCTTTTGTTTTATAGAATTAAGAAGTTTGGTTATTTTTCCCTGAGGATATTAACAGCTCTCTCTTCTGTTTCCTGACATCTTCCCCTTGGGGTTAAATGCTGGGTATTTGTTCATCTTAGGTCTTCTCTTTCAGGCTAATTGCTTTGTTTATATACCCTCTGATTCTTGGCTGTCCATTGAAATTTATAAATAAAAAAGCCTGTTGGTTTTTTATTTATAAATAAAAGAGCATAGTCATTTGGCTTGGCTTTCCTGTGATACTGAGCATTTCTATTTCTGTACACAGATGTCTTCGTCTGTTCAGGCTGCTATAAAAAATTCCCTAGACTGGGTAATTTATAAACAACAGGATATGTTGCTCACAGTTCTAGAGGCTGGGAATTCCAAGGTCAAAGTCAGCTGATTTGGTGTCTGGTGAAGGCTTGTTCATCATAGATGGTACCTTCTTGCAATGTCCTCAGATAGTGAAGGAGTGGACAGGCTTCCTCAAGCCTCTTTTATAGAGCAGAGCTCTCATGGCCTAATCACCTCCCATAGGCATTACCTCTTAATATCGTTGCATTGGAGATTAGGTTTCATTATATGAATTTTGGGAGAATACAAACAATCAGGTCATAGCAACAGGCCAGTATGACAAAAGACTAGCTTCTCTTGGGGTATGTGGGCTTGAAGGTGGAGATGCCTCCTTCCAAGCACCCTCCATGCTGCAAAATGGGGAGCTTTGCAGTGGAGATGTATCACCCACCCCAGGAACCCTCATTCTCTCTTGGGTACTCACTCACTTGCTGTTAGGGTACAGTCCCCTGGTATTAGCCTGGAGGTCATGAGCCCTGATTCCAGTGGCCCAGAAATTGAGCAGAAAAGTCTCAGTGTTTGAGGGGGCACTGACCCACCAGCTCCTGCCCATGTGCCCCTTTTCTCTCCTGTTCCTTGAGTTTCCATTCCAGGAAAAGTGGCTCTCACCTCTCCTCTAGTCTTTCTATGTGCCAATTAAGATAATAGCATTTTCCACTGTAAATTTTATTTTATCAATATCAAATGTAACCAATTTAATTTCTGTTCTCCAGATTTTTAAGAAATTCCCATTAGTGGGTATATATCCAAAAGATTATAAATCATTCTATTATAAAGACACATGCACACATATGTTCACTGTGGCATTGTTTACAATAGCAAAGACCTGGAACCCACTCAAATGCCCATTGATGATAGACTGGACAAGGAAAATCTGGCACATATACACCATGGAATACTAAGCAGCCATAAAAAACGATGAGTTTGTATCCTTTGCAGGGACATGAATGAATCTGGAAACCATCATTCTCAGCAAACTGACACAAGAACAGAAAATCAAACACCGCATGTTCTCACTCATAGGTGGAACAATGAGAACACATGGACACAGCAAGGGGAGCATCACACACTGGGGTCTTTTGTAGGGGGACTAAGGGAGGGATGATGAGGGGTAGGGAGGTTGGGGAGGGATAACATGGGGAGAAATGCCAGATATAGGTGACAGAGGGATGGAGGCAGCAAACCACACTGCCATGTAGGTACCTATGCAACAATCCTACATGTTCGCGCATGTACCCCAGAACCTAAAGTGCAATAAACATATATATAAAGAAAAGTAATTAAAGGGATTCATGGAAATATATCCATCAGTTTTCAAAATCTAAAAAAAGGAAGAAAAGAAAAGAAGACTATGAAATGTCATTATTATCACTTAAGCTTGGGAAAATATTTCCTTTGAAAACATAATTATACTAACATTTCTGTCATAAAAATAAAGAAATTTTAAAATGAAAGTATATAATATAAAATTCCAGATAACACTTAGCTAGAGCCTGATCATTTAAGGCAAATCAATGGCAAAGATAGTGCTTCCTATTTGAGGACTCTGAAATAATCAGAGGAGTGTTTGCCAGGTCGAGTTCAAAGAATTGTTCTAAGCATTGTAGGTAAAGTACAAGAACCTGGCTCTTGAAGTCTGGAAGAAAAACAGAATGATGCAAATCTCTAGCCTCGCTTTGAAGTGCTTCTCTAAAAGCCTGTTCTAATGAGCCAAGCAAGGATAGCTGCGGTGTGCTCAGTTCCTGTATGCATAGACGACAATGCTAATGAATTGGGCCATTTTTTTTCCTGTTGATTGTCTCAACACAAGGCCCCACTAACAATCTATTGGTACTGGCACTTGAGCTGAAACCTGTTTTTCAACATTTATGCTTCTAAACATCTATGCTTTCTGAAGTGTTTCATAAAAATGGTAAGCAGGTAACAGGGACTCATGTATTAAATTGTGGGTGAAAAGCTCCTTAGAGAATCTGGGCATGTGGCATCAAAAAAACCTTGAAAGCAAAGTTTTATTGTTGTTTTCCATAAATTGTTTCTTAAGGGGACACCTCATCTAAGTTCCAGAAACAGCATGAACTGAGTTGAATCCAGGAATTCCCAACCAATGGGAGAAAAAAAATCTATGACATGAGGTATAAAACAGAAATGTTCTTTCACTTAAATCTCAGGTGCCTGTAAGTTTGGAGAACTTTGGGGTAATATTACTATAACAATTTTCTTACAGTAGGAATTATAATTGAAATTTGCTGCATACAAGGATAACTAAAACTCAATCATTTCACTCTCCTGTACATGCCTGAGGACACTTGGGGGTAAATATATTTCTTGGAAGCAGTTACTGACTATGGCTGAATTACATCTTACCAAGTAAACTCATTGGCTTTTTAATTACTCTGCTGCTGTCCACATGCTGTCACCACTATCTCATGCTGAAATAATATTGATTTAATTTTTAACTTTGATGCACCAAGGAGAAAAAAGTGGTGAATATATTTTATTACTTTTTTGGTCTGTACTTCTTAGGCACCAATTTTTAAAATCACGAGTATATGTTTATCTTTTTTAATCAGCGTCTGCTGTAAATTATTAACATCTGATACTTGCTTTAAATGCCTCTGTTTGTGTACAAGTTATGCGAGTAAGGTTTATGTGATCATTGTCCTCTACAGAGTCTTCATGAAAATGAGAGGCACATCTCCAGAGGCTACAGCAGAAACCAAATGTTCAAGCAAATAAAACGTTCATAGTAGAAGTGCCCATGCACAAAACTGTATTAGGAAACACAATATAGTTGAAGGAAAAGAAAGCTGTCCTCATCTCGTATAAAGTAATTTTAAAATTGCAGCAATTTAAGCATAACTAAAATGGTTGATTTTTCATAAAATAAGGAATAATTTTACCTTCAGTCAAAAGCATTGAAAATAAAGTCCTATTTTTCCTTTGGAATTTACCCCATAACTACTGCTCCCCTACTTGTCAGGTGCTCTTTGAAATTGTTTCTGATCATCTTTGCAGAAAACTTCATTTCCTTTTTGGTGGCCTATTTAGTCACGATGTTGTAGTATGCTGGCAAAGCAAAATGGGGAATTGGTGGCAACTAATCACATCATTAAAGCCAAAAACCTCAGGTAATTCAGGTCAACAAGGGTACTGGGTGTCAATTATTTAGGTGGTTATCTCAACTCATTTCAATAAAAAGATCCTGTTCTTTAATTACCCTCAATTAATACTAGCACCAGATCTATTAGTTACAACTTTTTAATATGCTTCTATATGTTCTATGTCATTCTAACTATTCAGGTTTCAGCTTTTTAAAAGCCAAATTCTTGGATACTTACTGTTATGATGTCACATCATTAAACAATAAATAATTTTATGTCAGTGGATTGCATGCTTATTACCTGAGTCTTATGCATAATGAAGCAGTCTCCTAGAAAGAACTGCCAATGGCGCAATAGTCAAGGGTCAAGTTATTGTTGTACAGCCATCAACAAGTTAAATCAAAATTAAATTTTTCTTTCTCATTGTAACATAAAACTTTCTTCACAATCTGGTCAAAGCTCCACATCCCATCAAATTCTTGCCCTCAAAAACCTTAAACTCAGTTACTCAATAGAAACTTCTTCCTGTTTTCTGAACAACCCATTATGTGGTTTAATATGTGTTGTCACTTCAACTTGGAGTATTCCACCCCTTCTTCTCCACCTAGTAAACTTGTCTTAATGCCTTGACATCAATACTCCTATGGCTATCCCTTCTTAGCACTTTGTCCATATCTCTTTTATCTGCCTCAATACACACTATTAAGTAGTTAAGTCCTTCTTCTCCACTGGACTGTGCATACTTTAAAGGATATCAAGCTATGGAAATATTTGAGGAAACATTTTAAGAGGAAATCTAAGATGAAAAGATTACCTAAATCTGTGGAACATAAATTCTTGAGGGATAGTGGGAAACTGTGTTATTTGGCACATTAAGGTTCTCAGATTTGCCTAATGCAGAATGTAGGATAGTTGCTGAATTCCCCAGCTTTGTAGTGCAGGTATTTCCCAAACTTCCCTGTTGGAGCTTAATTACAATGTTCTTGGTAACCTAGATCCTTCATGCACAGGCACAATAAACTGAAAAGTGATATTAAGGAATCCATACCTATTTAGAAGAGCATTATTTAAGCAAAGCAAAAAGGAAACATAAGTTGAACTTTAAAAAATGAAAACTTGACCTTTCATTAGTCTAATGTAGACCTACTACTCTGTGCCAGAGGTAGCAAAAGCCTAGATCATGGAAAACAAGTTTTCCTTCCTCAGTTCTTGGTATAGCAGCCAGAATCTAAAGCACTTTTTACGCCAATCCTTTTCTGTCTAAGTTCTACTATAATACTTTATACAAACTAGTATTTTTCTACATTTTTAATAGACATTATTTTAAAAGGTGGTAAAAGAGGGAAAGTATAATCCACTAATCACAATTTTTGTGATTTTATTGCAGTATGTATTATATATAAACATGACTCAGATGACTATTTTCTATGGTGCCAATAAATGTGGAGTATATCAAAAGGCACTTCAAATGTAGGTAAATTTCGCTATACAATAAATTAAAGAACTCAAAGAACACATAGCATGAACTAATTCAAATTAAGGTACATATAATTTTATTTGTCTGCTACTTGGAAACAAGAAATGTTTATAATTATGCAGTACACCTCCAGAACTAAATTATGACACACTTAACCAGTATTTCACTGACGTTCATTAAAAAGTGAATTGCAAAAGTATAGGATTACATGGAAATGTTGGGTGCCATTGTAATTAATCTATTACTTCCTCTCTATATTTGTGGTGCAATACTTATTCATTACTTTCTCTCTTCTTCACACTTCCTCTCAGTAAGCCAAGTTCTAAAATCCTAAGTGGTGTATGAGCTATTACATAATCCTTCTTTTATGGCCTGCAGAGACACTACCCTCCAGTACATTCCTTTGTAAAGTAATTTGGGTTACCTTGGATATGAAAAGCAGCTCAGTCAAAGCACATTCCACAGTACAGCCAAGACCCAACAAAGAAATACAGAGTACTGCGATGGCCTCTGTCACAGATTACAGATTAAACCTCAAGGATCCTTTATGAAATGATGAAGTTCTCCAGTCAGCTAGATGGTTTTAGCAAAGATCAGTACAGATGTTTGTAAAAATAAAAGTTGAATGTAATCTTTAGGATAAGTCACAGAGTTAGGTTATTTCTGATACAACAAAATTTAGTGTTTCATTGGTGTTTCAGGTGTCTTTCTAACCCCAACACTTAGTAGTTTAACACCCAAACACTGTTATTTCTCATTATTCTGTGGGTTGATTGGTTGACTCTTCTGCTGATCTTGGCTGGGCTCATTTGTGCAGTTACAGCCAAGTGGCAGCTAGTCTAAACTGGAAATTTTAAAGTGGCCTCACTCCCATGCCTGGCAGTCAGTGTTGGCTGTTGGCTGGGAAGACTGGAACTCTTTTTGCCACATGATCTTTCATTTCAGAGTTCTATGAAGAAGGATTGTCTCTGGGTTCTATGAAAGCAAAGAAAAATCTTCAAAATACCTTGAGCCTCTGGAATTCATACAACTGTCATTTCTGCTACATTCTATTGGTCAAAGCAAGTCACATATCAGCCCACATTCAACAGAATGGAGAGATAAACTCTACCTCTTCATAGTGGGACCAACAGCATCACATTACAAAAGCGCATGGACAGAGAGTAAAATAACTCATTAAAGGACATTATGATAACCATCTACTACAATAGGAAATGTTATGAAGGGAATCCATCTTTATTTTGTTGGGTAGGAATTGCACCTACCCTGTCCCTACAGAGAATAATGTTAGGTAGTTTGTTTTTGGTTTTGTTTTTGAGACAGTGTCTCACTGGGTCACCCAGGCTGCAGTGCAGTGGCATGATCTCAGCTCACCGCAACCTCCATCTCCCAGGTTCAAGCAACCCTCCTGCCTCAGCCTCCCAAGTAGCTGGGACTACAGGCATGTGCCACTACGTGCAGCTAATTTTTTGAATTTTTAGTAGAGACATGGTTTCCCTATGTTGCCCAGGCTGGTCTCAAACCCCTAGGCTCAAGCAATCTGCTGGCCTCAGCCTCCCAAAGTACTGGGATTACAGGAGTGAGCCACCATGCCTGGCCAGAATGTTAGTTTTGATTTAAAAAAAGAACTAGTATGAAATAAGACTAACCTTTATATACATGTTTTTGCCTAATGTTTTCTGAAATTCATATTTAAACCATGACACTTAGAATTGCTCCCAAAGGATTAGAGCAGTTCCATCTACAATGAGTAGAACCCAAGATGGTGTGCAATGATCCCTTATCTTGCATGTTATAAAAATCTATCTCATTGGATAGATCTCAGATAGCTTCAGTAAGAGACATGAGGGAGAGATATCTCATCATAAAGAATCAAATGAAGGTAGAGGAGGCAAACTTTCAAAATTCAAAGTTTTAATGATTTTCTCCATATGACATTTATATATAACATTTAACTTTAAGAGGGTAGATTTTTAATAAATTGTGCTAGGAAGTCTAGTGAAGAATCTTCAAATGATGGATAAAAATTGCAATGACATGTAACATGACATGAACATAATCTTTAAAAGAATGAACTGACAAAATTTCTGCAAAAAATATCTTCCAGAAATGACCAGGTTTTATCTATGTAAAAAGTAACTGATCAGAATTCCATACAAACCATATACACACCATGTTTTAAAGAAGGTCACTTAAGTAAGATAAAATCAAATCTAGTCTTCCAAATTATATGGCTTTACTAATATATAATAGTTAAACAAATAATATTGCATTTATCATGCACTAATTATAAATATTTTGAAAAAGATTAATATATTAATGCATTTGCTTAAAAGCATAAAATACAGACTTTTAAACTTTAAAAAAACAGAAAAGCTAATCCTAGTTAATCATGAGAAATGTCCATCTTTAACCTATGGTGACTTAAAAGAAAGGTTGCTGATGGCTAGGAATTAGATTCATATCTGATTTGCCTTATTTTCCATTTTCTTTATGTCAAATGTCAAACAATTATAAATGCCAAATTACCAACTACAATGAAAATCTCACTTTTCAATCATTCAATTATTCAATAAACCAATTTTATTGGATGGTTGGATACCACCCTTGCAATTTTCTTGGATGGTTGGATACCACCCTTGCAAAACAAGACAATGGCATGATGAGTATCATCATACCAGAGTTTGGCACTGGGCAACTTACAGATACATTACATTTGAAATTGCTCAGTAACATTTTTCAACTATTAATAATTAAGTTCAATTGAGAAGTTCAACAGAACTGAGTTGCTGAACAAAATTCAGTTGCTATCTTCCTCCTAGTATACTGGAGTTTTGAAGATTTATTTCCTATGTTTGTTGCCCTACATTTTCTTTCTCAAAAGTCAGATCTTAAAGGAAAGTTCAGACATGAAATCTGGTAAGCATCAATCAAATTAGCAACTCACCATGTCATCTTAAAAAGTAACTGATGAAGAATTCATGGAGAAACTTCGGGAATTTCAAATTATTTTCTAGACTAATACTTTAAAGTCAGGCTCTGAAAAGAAAAGTAGTTTCATGTAAACCCATCTGATGTTACTGGCCAGTCCTTTCTCCTTGCCACTCTCAAGGCATCAAGATGTACATACTTTGAGTAGTGATGAGGACTGCTGCAGTAAAGCACCTGGATCCCTTTAAAAGGCCCTTGTAGAGTTATATATATATATATATATATACACACACACACACACACACACACACACACATATATGGCTAGGAGTAAAATCTCTCTGCACAGAACTACAGTTTTATTGCTATGAGGTTAAATGGCCTATACAAAGAAATGTTACCATAATAATATGATTTAAATAACTGAATTAGCCAGCCAAAACCAAAAGAAAATTGTATCATTTAATAAGTGCTTGGAAATTTTTTAAAAATTAAGTAAACTAGAATTTATGAAGCATGAGTACCATATAAAAACTAAGTAGAGGGGGGTGGCTACTTGATTTGATTTTAAGGATACTAAAAGATTTATACTATTAGCAAATAAAATTCAGTATATAAAAAAATTATAGGCCATGATCAAATGGGATTTATCCCAGTCATGCAAGCCTGGTTCAACATTTGAAAACAATTGATGTAATCAATTATATCAAAAGGCTGAAAAAGAAAAATTGCATGTCCATACCAATAGAGAGAGAAAAAGCATTTGACAAAATCTAACACCTATGCATGATTAAAAAAAGAAAAAAAACTCTCAGTAAACTATGAATAGAGGAGATCTTTCCCCATGAAAAAGAATACAAAATCCTACAGCTAACACCATAGTTAATGGTGAGAAACTCAAAGCTGTCCCACTATGATCAGTAGCAAGGCAAGAATGATCCCTTTCACTAGTTCTTTTCAACATTGCACTGGAACAGGAAACAACAAGTACATAGGTTGGGAAGGAAAAATAAAACTATTTGTTCACAAATGACATGATTATCTATGTAGAAAGTCTGGAAGAATCAACAAGAAATAGAAATAATAAGAGATTATAGCATGGTTTTAGGATACAAGGTCAGTATGTAAAAGTCAGTTGCTTTCTTATCCATCAGCAATAAACAAGTGGAATTTGAAATTTAAAACATGATATCATTTACATTAATACCCAAAAGCCTGAAACACATAGGTATAAATATAACAAAATATGTCAGTCATGTGAGGAAAACAAAAGTCTGATGAACAAGATCAACAAACTAAATAAATGGAGTGACATTTCATGTTCATGGATAGGAAGACTCAATATTGTCAAGATGTCAGTTCTTCCCAATCTATAGATTCAATGCAATTCAAATTAAAATCCCAGCGAGGTATTTTGTGGGTATCAGCAATGTGATTCTAAAGATTATAATGGAAAGATAAAAGACCTAGAATAGCCAACACAATAATGAAGGAGACAAACAGAGTTGGAGAACTGACGCTACCCAAATTTAAGACTTAGTATAAAGCTGCCATAAATAAGACATTGTGGTACTGGAAAGAGAATAGGCAAATAGATCAATAAAAGAGAATGAGGGTCCAGAAATCAAACCACATAAATACAGTTAACTGATATTTGACAAAGGAGAAAAGGCAACACAATGGAGCAAAGATAGCCTTTTAAACAAATGGTGCTGGTACAGCTGAATATCCACACAAAAATAAATAAATAAAACTATACATAGTTTTATTTTTCACAAAAATAACTTAAAATGGATCACCAACCTAAATGTAAAATAAAAAACTATAAAACTCCTAGAAGATATCATGAGAGAAAACCTAGAACACCTTGGATATGGCAATGACTTTTTAGTATAACACCAAAGTCATGATCCATAAAGTAATTGATATGTTAGACTTTATTAAAATCAAAAATGTCTGGTCTTTGAAAGAAATTGACAAGCAAATGAAAAAGTAAGCCACAAACTGGGAGAAAACTGCAAAGCCCATATATTATAAAGAACTGTTATCTCGAATACATAAAAACTCAAAACTCGACAATAAGCAAAAAAACAACCCAAGTAAAAATAAGCCACAACCTTATTAGACATCTCATCAAAAAAGATATATAAATAGCAAATAGTCATACGCAAAGATGCTCTACATCATAGGCATCAGGAAAACGTAAATTAAAACGAGATACTGCTACATACTTATTTAGATGGGCCAAAATCCAGAGCACTGACAACACCAAATGCTGGTGAGGATACGGAGCAACAGGAACTCTTACTTGTTGCTGGTAGGAATGGAAAATGATACACTCACTTTGAAAGACAGTTTGGCAGTTGTTTTCTTTTTTTTACAAACTAAACATACTCTTACTAAATGATCCAGCAATTACACTCAGTATTTGTTAACCCAGAGGAGTTGAAAACTCATGTCTACACCAAAACCTTCACATGGATGTTTATAACAGCTTTATTCATAATTGCCAAAATTTGGAAGCAATCAAGATATTCTTCAGTAGGTAAATAGATAAATAAACTGTAATACATCCAGACAATGGAATATTATTCATTACAAAAAGTAAATGAGCTACCAAACCATTAAAAATGCATGGAGGAATTTTAAATGCATCTTGAAAGAAGCCAATCTAAAAAGGCTATATACTGTATGATGCCAACTACATGACATTCTGAAAAAGGCAAAACTCTGGAGATAGTAACAAGTTCAGTGGCTTCCAGGGACTATGAATAAGCAGACCACAGACGATCTTTAGGGCAGGAAAGGTAATCCGGATAATTTTATAACAATGGTTACATATCATTAAACATTTTTCCAAATCCATGTAACATATACAACACCAAGAGTGAACCTTAATGTAAACTATTGACTTTGAGTGGCTGTGGTATGTCAGTGTAGTTTCAGCAATTATAATAAATGTACCACTCTGGTGGGAGATGTTGATAATTGGGGAGGCTGTGAATTGTGGGGGCAGGGAGTATAATGAAAAATCTCTGTGCTTTCCTCTTAATTTTGCTTTGAGCTAAAACTTCTCTAAAATAAGAAAGTTCTTTTTTTAAAAAGGACTCATTTAACAAAAGAATATCAAAACATTCACCAAAAAAAAAATGAAAGCAATGTTGTCCCCAAGGTCAGTAGTGCCAGATGTTATTCTTCTTGATGTATACTAAATTGTTGGCAGAACCTCAGAGATTATAACCTTCAACACGTGAGACTAAGTAAAGTAAAAGCTAGGCTGAAATAAAGCAAAACAAAGAGACCACTGTGCAGTCACCGCCAGAGCAAAACTACCAACCCATGGGAGAGGCCCAGGAGTGGTAAAGGAGAGACGTCAAAGACTAACTTCCTATTTCACTAATTTGTCTAGAATCATCTCTGTATGCCCAAAGGAGTCTTTCCTCTGCAAAGTGGCATTTTCTTCAACACTCAAGCTGTAGAAGCTGGGCTCCACTTCTATGCCTCCAATGGTTCATAGTCTGTTTAGTGGGACTCCCAGGGGACCTTTAACCCCTTCCTGGTCAGCAACAGCAAGATTCAGAACTCAGCATTCAATCCATGATCCTTCTCACTAATCCCAAATATCAGGGCACTAACTCAATTATCTTGTATTCATTGCTTTGTTCTTCAGTTCCTACCTCCTCCATTGGTCCTGCCTGTGCCCCTAAACACACCCTGTTCATTCTCCTTAGCATACCTTTGTGCCTAGTTTTACCTCCCTTGGTCCAAATTCAGTCTTTCCTTTAAAGTTCAGGTCAAGGACCATTTGTCAGACAAAATATTTCCCAATCCAGGCTATGATGCTTTCCCTCCATACTGTAAACATAGTGCTTTCAATCAATGCTATATCATTAACTCTTAAATTGCTTTATGACTGCTAGTTTTATCTTCTATTATTGTAATTTATGAGGCATAAGGCCATGACTTAAGACTCTTTTCCATATGCCATCATGCTTTACACGTGTCTATACCTAAATAAGCCATTTATTAAATATTTATTGGTTGTTAAGAGTGACTCTTACCTTCTACTTCAGTTTCCATCTTAATTCAATTTCCCCTCAAAGAATCCTACATGATCAGAGCAATGAAATTTAGAGTCAGACTCCTTTATTTTCCGTCTATGTAACTATAAACAGCTAATTGAAAATTTAAATAACAGAATGCAGCCCTGAAAGCTTTAACATGCCAACTAAATAAATGCTTATGATGCGCATACATACGTATGTGCTCCAAAGGGTTAATGCTCAATGATGGGTTTTTTAATCTCATTAATTGTTATATTGCATCCTTTTACCTAAATTGTTAGTGGCCTGCTTAGTCGATTGAAACATATTGCTTGATATTAAAGCTGCAATCCAGGCCTTTCTTTCTGGTGTATGTTTTATTCAGAAATGCAAGTACTTCTGTACAGGGCAGTGAAGATTGCTCCGGTGAGCTTAACAACTCACTATGCCACATGGTTAAGAGCAGGGACAACAAATCCAGGCCAGTAATTAACATATATAAGAAACTTTGCAATAAAATACACTAGTCACAAGGGCATACAGTTGGGAAGCAAAGTTTATGATTTCATTAGTAATAGATATGACTTTGATTTCTAATTGAACATCCCATTCATGCTCTTAAATACCGGGTTTTTTTGGTTGTTTTTTTTTTTTTAAGAAAAAAAAGTAACTATTGAAGAAAATGAGAAAGGAGGGGGAATTAATTAGTATAGCCAGATTATTGTTGATCAAGGTTAAGTCATGTTTCAGCAGGCTAAATTCAGTCTGAAAAAGAAACCCATGGCATTTTAATATTAAGACTTAATCATGAGCTAATGAGCATTACAGTGAGAGTAATGGTTCAAAGGATAGGCTTTGTTTTCAGGTTTATAACAGAAATGAAAAAAATTGATTCATTTAACTCCCAATAAGTAAGTAATGTAACTTATAGGGCATTGTCTCCCTGCCTTTAGAAGCTCTACTCATTCAAATAATCTTACTTTCTACTGTAACCCACAGTTTGGGTCTGTAAAGAAAACCCAAGCCATATAAGGATGGCTCAGCCAGTCTGACCAGCTTATAGCTAACTTATTATTATATGATCTGGTAAGATCCCAACTATATCATTAGTTAGGTATCATGCAACTAACCTAGTAGGATCATAAAGTGGGTCGGAAAATAAACATGTCATAGAATCACTGATCTTGTCATATTAATGAAGAAAACCTCAGAGTTTCCTTATGAACCCAAAGTCTTTAATGAGCATTTACAAGAAGACAAAGATTTTGAAGAAAATATATTTTATTGCTCAGTAAGCATGCTGCCTAACTTTAAAAATCTACCCTAATTTATTTTAAATACTGGGAAATAATCTGGCCAATTTAGCAAACAAGTGAACAGACCCATATATGCTAAGAATGTGTTCCAAAGAATGCCTAGGGAGCAGAGGAAAACTTGAACAGAATTTGGGGGCGGGAGGAGGGGAAAGCCAGAGAAGAAATCAGAGGAAAGAAGACAGTGAGTTATTTCAAAATTAAAAAGTAACTTAGTGAGAGCAGTTTGGTCCCCTCTGAAAAGAAGAGACTAATGGCCTAGGAAGATGAGGGATGGGGGAACTACACCAGCAAGAAGTAATCATTAAAGGCAAACTGAAGATTTCAGTCGAGGAAGAATAAAAGTAAGGATATATTCTTGCATCATCTCTAAGGCAAATGGTTCTTTCTTCCTTTGTATATTCTTATTTGTAAGCACAAGCAAGAAACAGTGACAAGATTTCTGACCTTGGATGTGGTGTCAGAAAAGCTCCTCAGGGAGTGCTAATCCACCCACTCCTTCCTTCATGAATGTACACAGGCCTAGTGAAAGCAAGCACACTGTGCACACATTTGACCTCCTTGGGTCAGTGAAGAAGGTTTGTTTTTCTCACTGACATCGTTTTTTAATTTGAGGCTCCTCCTAAAGTCTACCACAGCTTCGAAACAAGGCTATCACATTTCTTTGCCCATGTTTTACATTTTTTCCAGGGGCATTGATAATAAAAGTCATAGAAAAAAAATGTTTTAAAGAAATATTTTAAAATAGTGTGGATGGCTCAGTGTATATGGATAGTGTACATGGGTCAAAAAAATAAACAAAACACTATGCCATTTCATAAGAACACATCCGGAGTCCAGTCCTGATATAACCTATGCCATTCTGAAATAAGTCAATAAATAAAAAGGCAATGGCATTTTTAACCACATATGCTAACTAGGTCACCTAATAATGATGGCATGATTCCAGTCATGTAAGATATCATCTCCTCATTACGATTCAAGTTATGGTTGATGACACTGATATAACTTAGAATAGTATAAGATAGAGGGAATATTTCATAGTAAATAGACCAAGAATGATTCCCCTTGGAATAGTAAAGGTACAAATTGCTTTAGTTTTCATTTCTATGGTACTAAATTTGTATTTCATGTGAGGGCCTATAATTGATGACTGCTTACTTGTCTGGGTGAAAAGGGATAAAAAAATAGATTGTAATTGTCAAGATTGTTTGTGTTCATAGCTAAAATGGCAAGCAGCACCCTGAAGTCTTTGTAAAGAGCATACAAGTACTTCTCTTTTTAAGGAAAGCAAGAAAGTGTTGGGCAAGAGTTGCAAGCCTAAATACCCTGTATCATCCAGCTGACGTGTTCATAGTTTTCCCTGGAACAATTATTGTATGAACTACCAGTAACACAAACTCCAGTTTATCCTTCCAGGATTGGTCCTAGATTTTCTCTAGAGCTTTATAGCTCTTGTTGTTGTTTAAAGAATAAAAAATGCTTGCAGTTGTTCTATATTTTTATATTCTCATTTTAAAAAAAATTCTAAGTTGGCTAACAAAAACATCTCGATGTTGCTATACTTAGCAAATAATTTACAATTCATAATGATTACTTCGATACGTCAAATTGTCTTCTCCAAATTCCCACTTGCCTCTCACTATCTTGGATAGTCCTATTTCTAAATTTCTCTTGATGTGTTATAGACACTATTATTTCCTACTTCTGAGAATAATTCATTAACATTCTGTGTATTGAAGTATTAATTTATATAAGCAAAGGGGCAATTACATTTAGTTAAGGAGAAAAAAAGGAGTCATTGCTCCGGTAAGTTCATTTTGGTTCCTAATCACATAAGGGGTGTGTGTGTGTGTGTGTATGTGTGTGTGTGTGTGTGTGTGTGTACATGAACTAAAATGCTAACAAATCCTCACTTATTCAAATAGTTGGTTTGTTTCTCATGCCATTGGAATCCTATTGTTAAATAAGGTTAATTTTCAAACTAATTACAAACTCTATAGTGACATTTGTACTACCTGATAATTACCCACTACACCTGTGCTTCTCAAACATCTATGTTTTTTAAAAAGGAAGAAAGGGTAGAAACTTTTTTCAAATTTCCAATTCAAAATGGACTAATGGTTTTGTAAAATACAATAAAAATGAATGCTTTAGTCACATCAAATTGTTATGAAAATTTCTAAATGCTTACTCTCCGTGTCTGCATCATCTCACTGCAGTTCAGCAGCCAACAACAGCAGTGCTTTAGAGCACAGTGCCGGTACCTAAGAGGCAGCCGCAAAGTGTTCTGTAAATGGAAGACAAAGGATTCTGGTTTTATAAAACTGAATTAAATATTATAGAAATATTTAAATTTATTTTGTGAGAACAGATAAATATCAATCATTTTTTCCTTCTGCTATGCAAGAATAGAGGTTAAGGGTGAGGATATAATTCTGTCTGGGGTGATACGATAAAAAAATAAAGATGA